>JASTWL010000220.1:0-296843 GCA_035220575.1 Temnothorax rugatulus | reverse complement strand
ATTTATCCGCGCACGAGAAACACGAGTTTCAAAAACTGCAAAAGGATATGGATCAGAAAAAATCTGAGATTTTGGAATTGGGTCGTACGAAAGAGAAATTGTCGGCCACGGGTCGAAGAAAGAATGGAACATCAGATAGCAGATCTACAGGAACAGGTATATATCGTTTGTACGATTGCAATAACGTCATAGTGACATATATATTTTAACGTTTCTTTTGCAGGTTGATGCAGCATTAGGAGCCGAAGAAGAAATGGTCGAGATGCTAGGCGAGAGGAAAATGGCATTGGAAGAAAAAGTGGCTGAACTGGAAGAGGCTGTTGCAGATTTGGAGGCTTTGCAGTACGTAGTTCTTGTACTTTGTATTACAAAAGATATATAATCTACAGCAAATACATAATGACAAGTAATGTACTATGAATCTGTTCAGGATATGTCGGATCAACTGGCCGAATCCTCTAAAGAGCTAGAACTGGAACTTCGTGAAGAATTGGATCTCGCACTTGGGGCAGCGCGCGATGCCCAACGACATCGAGACGCCGCGCTGGAGACGCTGGCAGATCGCGATTAACCATCACAAAGGTTCCGCGAACTCACGCATCAGTTGCAGGAACAATGTTTGCAGTTGCAGCAACGAGTTCAGTCGACAGAGTCCACCAAGACTAACGTTCGAGGTAGGAGAGGAAATGGTGGTACATACGAAACTTCATTAACTAAGTTATCTCTTTTTTATGAATTCTTATGTCCTTTACGATTTAGGTGCGGACCAACAACTTGCGGAGATATTAGACTTCCAGAAGACGTTTGCTGAGACCCGAGCGCAACCAAGGCGGTCGACCTCGAGCTGCGTCGTTTAGACGCCGAAGAGGCACGAAATCATGTGTGCTACTTGCTGTCCTTCATGCCTCCCGTATTTTTGACTCGCGGCGGAGATCATGATGCGATATTGACTCTCTTATTGATACCGAGAATGACGCAAAAAACGGAGATATTGATTTCGCAAGTTCGGGAAAAGTACAGATCGATCGAAAAAGATAGACAGGTAATGATAATTCGATTTTTCACCACGCAAGCTTCATTTAGATTTCTCGTACAATACTTTAATTCTTTTTTTATTACAGGACTTTCTGTAGTGAGAGGTCACTCGGTAGCACAGTATTCGTTCAGATCTCGTCTGTGCTCGCATATGTACGCCTTACAAACCACCCTGGGCTGCTTCGAGTCGGCTTTAAACTCGTGCAACGCGGAGATGTTGCTTAAAGCGGGAGCGGCTTATCCGGAAATGGCGGCGCAGGAAAATCCTTGGACTCGTTGATTGAACTGGCTAAGAGAGAGATCAGTTGGACGAGAATTTGCCGATGGACGCGATTGAGAAGTGTTGCGGATACTTCGCCACGATGTTCTCCGTGCTCTTCGGCGAAAGTACGGCTGTCAATCAGGCGCGCTTTGATTGTGAATGGCACGAGAACTTTGGGCAATACGTGCGATGCCATAGCTACCGATGCCGCGGCGATCAAAGTATTGATACAAGGAGAGAGTGGTGATATAGGTACATAATATTTGGTAAATTAAACTTGACCTGCGTAGATGTTATTGTACTCATTCTTATTGTTAAAGGTAAACTTTGTCAACACGTCGAAACAACGTGCGAGGTGATCCAGCCGCATTTGAAATCGGCTAGAAGGCGAGTACCGCGTGATCACGCTGGTCCAGCATTTTCCGTAGGCGCCAATTTAGGATTAGATAAAGATTCCAACGAACAATTTTCGACATGCTATCAGCACGGCGTGAAGATTATGAAGACACTTCAGTATCTATTGAAGAGTGCCTTACAGGCTATTACCGAAAATGGCGGTGGGTATTTTTGGATAGACTCTCTCGGAAAATTAATTTTTATATAATATTTTTACAAATAAATTCTTCAGATTTAGACACAGGGCTAGCGACCGATAAGTTGAAGGAAATGGCTGCAACGTCCAGCGAGAGAGGATACGATACAGAAGACTTGGGCCCTGTGTCCACTATCAAGGCTAGTTTAACGGTGATACAACAACTGGCGGCAAATCTAGCGCAGAAGATGGCCGAGTGGAGAAGAACGAATTAGCTTATAAGCGGACAGACACAAAGTCAGCAATTATCTATGGAGCATGAGCAAATGACGCCAATTGTGGCTAGAGCAAATGCCGTGAGGAAGGAGTCGGAAAGAAACGAAAATACTCAGCAGGTGCGTACATTTCCGTCGGCGATTATGTAATTACCATTAGAAGGACTCTTTGAGATAATCCCTTGACATTTTTACATTAGAAAACTCGAAGGCGAGGATAGTGATATACGCGAGGCGAGATTAGCTTTGCGGGAGAAGCAGAAGAATTGTCCGAAATGACATGCGGAAGGAATTGGCCGAGAAGCGTTTTGCGACGCAGCAGCATGAACACGAATGAATGTCGATAAATTGAAGGAAAATTAGAAGAGGCGCAAAATCAACTAAACGCAAGGTATCTTTCTTTTCACTATTGTATATCAGTAATGTTGTCTGTATATTGGTTCACCGATTTCTTTATATTTTCAACACTGATGATAGGAAAAGGAATTCGAAGAAACAATGGACCAATCTTCAAACCGATATCGACAGCCTAGAAACAGAAAAAGGACAATTGAAGGAAAAGTTGAAGTCAATTGGCAAGAAGACGATATCTGTGTCTGGCGCGGACAGCATGACAGGAAGCACTTCGATAACGAGCACTTTAGACAACAAATATTACATACAAGAGAATAAACGCCCTCAAGCAAGCCTTGAATAATGAGCATCAGCAAAAGAAGAAGATAATGTTGCGCTGTCTTGCGTCAAAAGTTAGATAGTTTGGAGCCGTTGCCATCGCCGACGAATCTTAAATCTCTGGATACGAAAATTCAAGAATACGAAAGAAGACTACTGATCTCGTCAGGTATTCAATTACTAATTGATAATCATTATCAATTATTATTACACTCAAATATTTTTCTGCATGAGTACACTTATTCACGTTTTAGGATGTCGAGAAGACTCTGGTATATCCAACAGTTCCCGATTTGAGACGCAAAATGCCCGAAACATCATATCATTATTTAGTGGAACGGCAAAGAAACATCGTGCAACTGAAGGAACGAGTTGACGAGCTAGTGGTAAGTATAGATAAAAGATAGATAAGCAACAGTACAAATCGATACAATATCGATTACTGGATGCCCAAAATATATTGTATATTTCTTCAGGCTCAAGTACGTCGTGAGGCTATTAAACGTACGCCGGGTGGACGAGCGGAAGCGAATTTCGCTGTGTATCCGAATCGCGAGATGGCGGCGGCAATGCAGGAACGCAAATTACTTGCTGCCGAAATAAAGATCCCTTATAAGGGCCCAGAACAATCATTCTCCGTTAATGTAGGACCGCAAGAACTTAGGAAAATTCACACTCTGTTGTACTATTAAGAGTCCGCGTTGTTTTATTTTTTATTATTTATTTCGTGACAAGGTAATGTGATCACAGAATCGTCAAGCTATACTGTGCAAGAGAGACTATCTTTTTCTAATAATTTTTTCACGGTAGCAATATTTTGTACTACGTTGCCGTACCCTGTCGTGCTCCATGAAAATGAAGCGAGCTAATTGTTACGAATAATGCGGCATTAACTTAGGCTTTTATACAGAGAATTTATGTCGTATCCTTGTATCGATGTAAGAAAAAAGGTACAGGGCAGATCTAGTAATTCGTAATTTGCACTTGTGCATGGTTTATTTATTTCCGATGGGCTACAGTGCGATGACCGGCGCATCGCAGCTGGGAGGCTCTTTTTCAGTGTTCATTACGTTTATAAATGACGCAATGTTATTTAATATTAACAATACGGAAGAAAAATCATGTGCCTCACGGCTTTTCTGTATTATATATATATATATATGCCTTTAAGAATTGTCAAATATATGGTCTAAAAATATTTACATAAGTGTTTTGTATGTACACCCTAAACGGTGATGGTATCACAATAATAGAAAGTGGTGCGGTCTTGCAGAACAAGTACCTCACATACCTTGACCAAACATCATATACACTTTCACTGTTGCTATATGTATATTATAGGCAACAACCGATCTCGGTAAATATCGTCAGCAAGATTAACATTTAATGAAACAGAAACTTTATAGTACAATATTCCAGGTTTTTTATTTGTAGAGATAAAAGGAGCAGTAAACCGTTGATGTATTTCCTCAAATATTTATGAAATAAGGTATGCCTTAATTACTGTCACAATTTTATTATACATACAGACATGTGTATGTGCATATGTATATACATACGTTTCGCGATATATCTCATGCACATGTGTTGTATATACACACACATACACACAGCGGATAGTACTTAAGTGCATATATCGTTAGTTATTTTATTAACTTACTCGCTCATTCATTCTCACATGTTGATGCGCACTTTTACACTTTCATTTATCCCCTTCATAATAATAATAATAATAATAATAATTAACCACGCATTCAATCGAGGATGGTTATTGATTATAATTCTTTTTCATATTCTCAAAGGTATGTCCGCCAGGCAGCGTAATCCGCTTCTTCGGATATAATAAGCTTTAAGATTTCAGTTGAATTCATCATTGCAATCGTAGTTAAAGCTGACCGGACGACTGGTAGTACCTTCCACGACGAGGACGTGTGACGCACGCTAATATTATTCGTTAAAGGTGTATGATCGTAACGTTCTTTTGGAAACTAATGCTCGCAGAATATGAAGGTGAAGAGTTTAGCAGCTAGAATGAATAATACAACTAAAATCTTAAACAATATGAATAGAAACGATAGTTCTTTAGCAATTGTCGATATCAAATAAGTATTCTGACTGTTCGAGGCGACTTCTCTCGGTATGTACGTGTGTATGCATGTACGAAGAACGTTGGTCGATGAAGTATGAAGTCCCTTAAATGTGTATACAAAATATCAAACTTAATCTTGAAGCAACAGCACGTGAAATAGCTACTGCACAGTCTCAGCTATTAAAAACTATATACGGAAGAATTATCCAGCCTAGAGCCTCAGTTACAGGAATACTTTCCGCACGAGATAACTTTTTTTTTTTTTTTAAGATTATCTAGATGAAAGTAAGCTTGTAACCACTTTCCACTATTTCAAAATTTCTTCTTCTCCTTCAACGACTGTTTAACTTCTGCGACTTATAATAAACATATTCACAGACAGAAAGAGAGTAAATCGAGGGATATTTCTACAATAGAATCGTTAGTCGTTTGTTCGTTTCTCGATGGAGTACTCGTTACTCAATACAGTACGGTACATACTTAAAAGTTAGATTGTTGCCTTAATATTAAGGTATCTTTAATATTACTTTAACTTGTCAATATTATATCGGAGAGAGACGTAATCGTTCATTTATTTAAAAAAAGATTATTCCAGTCAAACGTATCAAAAGTATGTGCAATGGTAGTACCTTTGATACTATTGACATACTCTATCCTCGATAAGAAAAATATTAACACTTTCTCAACATTCCACACACGCTAGTGGATGCCGATCACGCCATATATTGAAGACAAAACAAAATTTCGGAAGCAGAATGTCAGTTTGCCACGGTAGTACTCATACTCTCACAAAACACTCATATATATTTTGCATATATCTCTTTTCTGTTTGTAGAATAGATATAAAATGTTACACCACACGCTCCGCAGATTAACGCGAGCATCCAAGAATGGTCAGAACGTCCTCTCTTTCTCTCCATGAAAGTTGCACAATTTCGTGAATTAAATCACCCATTATATTCACAAGCCTGATAATATATATACGCCCTTAATCTTCCTCAGGGGGCAACAAAATCTTTATTTTCAATGATTACCAACGGTAAATTAAATACGTAATAACAAAATAAGAACAAGCCACTTTCTGGCTGGCTGGTCTCTCACTCGGATTTCAAAGTCCAAAAAGTTCAATCAGCCGAAACTCTAAGTTGCCAGTGTTACATCTCATCCACATGTAGTTCAGTAAATATGTGATACAATCATGTTCCCCTATGTCACATATGCACAAATGCTGCACATTTGTAGTTACATTACATCACTCTCCTCTTTGTGTGAAATTAGAGTGTTGACTGATATGACTCTTTGAATGATAACTTCTGTAAGAAATTCAGTACCTCGTTTGAAACACTTTAGTGAACGCGATCAAGATTGTTGCTACAATGAGGAGTTATAGTCTTAGCGCGCTCCTGGAACAAATAAAATCGATTTTGAAATTATAAAAATTATATATTTTTTTAAATTCTGCTATAGATAATATGTTGTGATTCGCGCAAATGGAGCTTTCTCTTTGCTTTTATGTTACTCCATTTGTTTCTCGCATCATATGACGGTGAAATGTGTAAACAAAATCAAGTGTTACTTGTTTTTATGCAATTTTGCATTATATGCAAGGAACATTATCGATATCGATTTAAAATTCAGTAGAAGATATTGAAGTGTAAGTTCGCCAATTAAATTAATGATGGGTGGAAAGATAATAAATACATTAGTAAACACAAGTCTCAAGTTTAGTGTACAGAACTAAAAAAAAATCTATATATATACATATATATATATATATATATACACATATATATAATGAATTTGGATATATTGTTTCAAATCGTTCAACAGTATTCTCAAAAAACAAACTCAGAATCTATAAGAATCTAATGACCATTAAGATGCTTAAGATGTAAGAGCTATAAAATAGTAATAAAGATAGGAACGTTAAACAATATACATATGAGAGAAATAATGTGAAAATCTCCATAAATATAAGAGATATTTCCTCCATAAATATCGTTTAAAAATTTTGATGTAAGAGAAAAAATTTTGGCATAGGTCTCTCTCTATATATTCAATAGCATGGGATAGATTTAATCGTTAAACGAATGTTAATTAGCGTATAAGCATACTTATATTTCCATTAGTGTTTCAGTCATTATTATTAGTAAATATTAAAGAAAATCTTTTCTCCGAAAAGTTTTTGCTGTGCCGATTTTCTCATCGAGGAAGAAGGAAAAAGCATTTAATAAGCCCCAGAGTTATTGCTTCTTGGAAGAATGATTTGTGCCAAGCGAAATGTTGAGTTTTGTGGAGGACTCCAACCATCTTTTAAGGTTGAAATTGGCTGTTAAAAAATGATAATTTATATAAACAATATAACCAAAAAACATAAATTTTGAGTTAACGACAGTGATACAGAACACTAATTTGTCAAGTTTCAACAATTTAAAGTTTAAAGGATAACCCCACGATGATTGTTACGACTGAATATGAAATGATGACGTGAGATATATGTGAATCCCTAAAGGAATCTATAGTCTATACGTTGACATGCTGCGAAAAATTAATTCGAGAAATTTTGATTGCACCTGATTGAGCGTTGGCCTGAGTAGGTGCTTGACCTTGACCTTGTCCTTGCCCCTGAGCACCTTGAGCACCTTGAGAGAGACCTGGTCCAGCTGTTGATACTCCACCGCTAATGTTATTACTTGCTGCCTTTTGCTTCAACATCGTCCAATCAAATGTATAATCGTATTGGTGGTTCAATGTACGGAAAAGTATGCGGAAAAGTTGGCGTAAATACATGTAGTCCGGGCTTTCTTCAAAGCGTAGACCTCGCGTATAATTTAAATACATTGCAAATTCGGCAGGAAATCCCTGAAAAAGATGGTAACCTTTATGTTACGGATGTACATAATACAGGTTTACATAACAGTGTAATAATACAGATAATGAAGATAAGGAAAAGTTCTTTAGCGCGTACCTTGCATAAGACTTCTACTGGGGTGGACATTTTTTTCTCACTAATTTTCTCATACTTCTGCTTCTTCGTCGCAGCTTTGAGACCTTGCCAAGGTAACGATCCTCGATTAAAGTACATAAGAACGTAGCCGAGTGATTCCATGTCGTCGCGACGACTCTGTTCAATTCCAAGATGCGCATTGATAGAAGCATACCTCGCCGTACCCGTTAGATTTTTATCTTCGCGATATATTATATGCAATCTCGTGCGACTATCCCTATACTTTTTAGCCAATCCAAAATCGATGAGGAACAGCTAAAACGGTCATTTCGGTAATTTATTAATGACGCACGGTTCATTTCTGATGTATCATTGGAGGAATGGACTAGATTGAAATGCGTACCTTATTACAATGTCGCCCAATTCCCATTAAAAAATTGTCTGGCTTTATATCTCTGTGGATAAAGTGTTTGCAATGAACATACTCAATCCTACCAATCATCTGGTCTGCCAGCATTAAGACCGTCTTAATTGTAAACCTTCTTGAACAGAAAGTAAAAGGTCCTCCAAAGATGGTCCGAGAAGATCCATGACAAGAACGTTATATTCACGTTCTTGGCCATACCTAAAGAGAGGAAAATTCCTGTCAGTTGACTGTCTCCGGCTCACAGCAACTTTTAATCTCTCAGCTAATACGAATCCCATAATTATTTATTAAACATTCCTTTTATTATTACATAGATACAACTGAATACAATGCAACAAAAAATATAAAGAACTAAACGTGATAATTACCAACGTATGTGTGGTATTCCTATACCACCATGTAATATTTTATACAGCTTCGATTCATATAGAAGCTGTGGGTGCCGAGCACGCATGTTCTCCAACTTAACTGCAACTTCCTGAAATGTAAACATATGTTACATGTTATCGAACTGCCCTGCAAAGTTTTATTCAACACAAAGATCGTAAACAAAATGCAAATAAATGGAATGATATAATAATGTTATGGCTTCTTCCTTCTTGTGCTATTCCAACTTTCCTTTGTTTCTTAAGCACTGTATATTTGCGTTAAAAAAATAACAATAGATAGAAATCAATAGATAGTCTTGAAAATACTAAAAAAATAAAAAAATAAGTCCCTCTTGATGACAATGAGAGCTAATGCACTAGGTTTATATCAATTCTCATTTAATTTCATTTTTATCTAAATCTTAAATTCCATTTCTTATTCATCGTTATTCACACACACAGCCATGGTATCCCAACAGGATATATCATTATCCTCATATATTGGTTTCTTGTTATACCGTGTGAGAGAAGTATCATCATATATAGATCATAGGTAAAAGTCGCTTAAGATAAAACGTGCAACATACAACAGTACCATCAAAAAGGAAGCGATTTGCAAAACAAACGGAACGAAGACTTAAATCGCCCTATCATTGTGTTTACTGTGTTCTTGATGGTCAATACGATTTGCCTTATCTGCAAAGGAAAACTGCAACCAGCTAGAAAGCCAAAATTAATTGCCTGGACTCCGACCGTCTGATCAATCTCAATCTCGTTCCAGCGAGAGAGCCAGTGAGAAACACCTGTACTTTCGATAATTCAAATAATCATTAAACATGCGCGCTCCGGATTCCGATAATCGTCGCTGTTGTGACAAGCGTTAGCTTATATTTATCTCAAACCGCGTCCCGACGTACATACGCGCGTACGTACATACGTCACTCGCGAGCTCGCCGCGGAGTAATCGTCGACGGCGGGCGAGCTCGCGACGTCACGGTCGCGTCCCCAAACCGTCGGTCAGAAGGTGAAGGATCCTTCTGCCTCGACATAGCTATCGACATGTCGCGGCGCCCGTCTCGTCTCGTCTGGCATAGCCCGATCACTCCGATGTCTCTGGATCTCGTCGACCGAGGATCGGTACGAAGGAAGGAAAAACGCGATCGAGCATTAAACGAGCCGAAACGAAGCGAGAAACGGGAAACGCGAACACAGAGGGAACCGAACTAGCTGACTGACTGACTGACTGACTGACTGGCTGGCTGGCTGGCCAGTCCAGCAGTAGGTCGTGCAGGTCGGCCCCTCGAGAGAGACGCCTGGGATGGCCTTACCTCGCCATTGGAGATGTTGATGCCGAGGTAAATGTCGCCGAAGGAGCCCGAGCCGATCTTCCTCATCAACCTGTACTTGCCACCCACGATAAACTCACTCTTCGCTATTGACATCGCCAACGACGCCATGTCACCGCTCGCCTCCGTATGCCTTCTCTCTCACCACCACTCGCCGTACGGCTCTTCCCTTTGCGCTGCCTTTAACGCGGGGACCTCTACACGGCGGTGTAAGTTTTGCACCTGCTCGCCGTCTCTCTCCCTCTACCGCCGTCTCTCGCTCGCTCTACCGCTCTCCCGCGATATATATGTATGTATCTCTCTCTCCTCCTCTCGGGCTGGCTCCCTTTCTTTCTCTCTCTCTTTCTCTCGCGCGCGTGCGAAGGTCGAGCCGAATCGAGGGTAAGCGACGGCCGGTGGCGTATGGGGCTTCGCGGGCCGGATTTCGGGCGAGTCAGGATCGCTGGGGGGCCGCGATGCGATCGTCGTAACGTGTCCACGGGCGGGCTGTTCACTGGCAACGGCACGGCAAGCCCCGTCGACAGCGCGCCGACATTTTCCCTCTCGGCGTGTGGGCACGAAGAGCAGCGACTGACGATTCCCGGAAGCGATGCGTCACCGAACGACGGCGCGGAAGACGCGACGGGGGACGCGGGGGGGCAGAGGGACAGCTGCACTGCCGCTCAATCGAGTCACTACACCGGCGCGACGCCGCGCGTCACCCGATGTGTGCGCGCCGCGACGTTTCGCGCGCGAGATCCGCGATAATTCGGCGTGAGTTCTTTCGTGCGCGATCAGCCTCGAGCCGCGAACACCCACGAACCTGAGCCGCGTGAAGTCGCTCGCTTGACGCCGCCGGTATCACGGCGCTCAGGCCCGTAGCGCGGCGGCGAGCGCCGCGGGCGCCACGAGCGCCAAACGTATCGCCGAGGTAAGAAGAGCCTGCATGGGTCTTCTGCTGAACTCTTGCACGGTTCAGCTTTCCTCTTTTTCTTTTCACGTATAAGAGGAAAAGAGAAAAGATAAATTGTGCGAGAAGTCCAGCTAAAAAGAATAAACCCAAGGTTTTATCTTTGCCAATTTCATACGTATGTACATACATACAATTGTAATGCATTAAACAACAAAAATTAACAGATTTTACGACGCTTTTTTTATTTGTTTTTTCTTCTTAACATTATGCGACTGTTGGATCATTCCGTAATGTCTTTAATATTCATGAAAGCTCCTCGAGAAACGAATCGGCAGATCGACGACTTGTAGCTCACGTCGAAACCAATGCGGAATTTTAAACGAGATGGGATCTAAATAATTTACGTGTTTCTAATAGATTCGTTATAATTCGGCGGAACGATATGTGGGTCAAGGGTGTCGCTTCCTCGTGGCTACGATACTGACGTACCGTACCGGAACCTCGTGCTACTTGTCCACATCTTTATACGCTATTGTTCAGGTACGTTCAAAAGCCTTTGCCGTCATCAGCACGGGATCTGTTTTCTATTGCTGTATTGGCTGTACTAGTTCAGAGTTTATCTTTTTTACTTCACATTGGAAGGAAAAACTCTGAACTAGTGATGCAACCAGTTCAGCAATAGAAAATAAGCCGATAGAAATAAGGGGATGGAGCCACGGAGGGTGAAGCCGCCTCGGGGCGGGGGAACAATGGCCGCGTTCAGGAAACACAACTGTTGAGTGAGCGCTTATTATGATTGGTTCTTACACTTAGATCCGGAGAAGAACCAAAGGTAAGAACCAATCATATTAAAGAATCATCGACCGCTCACTCAACAGTTGTGTTTTCTGAATGCGGCCAATGGTCACGTGGTACTATTGGTGCGGCATTGGCGATTGGCTGAGTTTGATGTCTTATTTTGGTCAAATAAGGTGCCTTTTCACGTTGACGCTCGACCGGCTCGACCTCAAAAGGCTCATTTTCAGCGAGTAGAAATCTTCAGAAATAATATTTTATATATAATATATCCATAAAATATTACTATTTGAAGATATTACTTGAAAATAATTAATATTTTACGTATTTTGTCCATTTTTGATTGTACTGGAATTAACGATCAACGATGATTCACCTATGCAAGTTTGTCTGGATTGACCTTTACTCAACTGGCTGCACTAGTTCAGAGTTTATCCTTTTTACTCCACATTGGAAGGAAAAAGATAAACTCTGAACTAGTGCAGCTAGTTCAGTAACAGAAAACAGACCCATTATGAGTCCCACTATGGGTCACCCATAGTCAAAGGTCATATCTGTGTAGTGTGTTGTCCACGGTCGGCGATCATTCGCGGCGTGATATAACCTGAAACGTGAACGTGAAACACAAACACGAGATTTAATGAAAATATTAGTAAATACGCACTGAATGATCGTTTCTTTCTTTCTGTAATTCCTACAGTTCTCAAATAGTAAAATTCTCGAAAATGTTGTTAAGATGCGTGAGTCCGATGTTTACTCACGGAAAATTTGTACAGGTACGTGTTTGCTCCATTTTTTGAAAGCTAATGAAATATACAATAACTTATTTAATTGTTTCTCATTTAACTGTTTAAGTTTATTGAGTTCTATAGAATTTTTAGATTGACACAGTTTTCCTTGAAATTGTAAAGCAATCTCTTTCAACTTACTTTACTCCATTTTTTTGAAAGCTAGTTTAGTTTAAATTTAAATTATTAGCTTTTAAGGAGATATCTTAAATAAAAGAAAATAAATAAATTAGGAATATGTAGTGTTTAAATGTAGTCAGAGAATTATTTATCCAAATGCATATTTAAATGGCTGGAAATCTATTTCAGAACAATCTACCGGTATTGGTTGCTGCTATTAATTCCCCCAATTTTACACAAGTAGCGCAAATAGCTAAGCACTGGAATCCAAAATGGAAGAAGGAAAGGAGACAAAAAGTTATTAAAATAAAACTTCCCTCGTTTGAAGACAAGGAGGAGGATCCTACTAAACTGGAAAAGGAAGAAATACGATCTCGTATGAAGGAACATGGTTTCTTGCCGCAGAAACCTTGGAACGAAAGACCGGCTTATATTAGTTCTACTTCAACAATTTTCGAGTCCTACGTTGCTCCAGAAGGAGATGGAAAGTATTCTGCCATTACCAAAGAGGTACACGTTCTTTGCTTTTACCTTTTATATTGTATCTTTAATTTGTGCAAAGTATAAGATATACAATAATACATAATTATACATAATGTTTCGCTAGTTTTAAAATATAACAGAATGTACGGTTTTTAATTATTTACTCTGTAATTGAAATATAGGGAGCAAAGCAAAAGTTTACATTTTTGGAGAAAAAGAGCAAATCTTTAATGGCCATCAGAAAAATTAAATCGTTTGATGACTCATTCAGTACAGCATATTTTTAGAAGAGGCCTTGGATATCTATCAAAAGGCACATGAAGCTTTAGCTACGTAAGAGAGAAATAACAAATATATTGCAATCGATACATAAAGCATAAAGCGTGCTTTCTTTACTTTTTGTAGCAATATTACTAAGTAAAACAATTTTTTTTACAGCAAAAATGAAGATGAGATAATAAAATATGTTACAGAAATGGCATATCCTGTAAGTTCAAAATGTATTTTGAGTCCTTGCTATATTATATATAACATCCTGTTACTTACGTTATTTTCTTGCATTTTTAGAAAATAACACACAATATGATGGACAAAACTATACACTGGAAGTTTTTAGAGTCTTTGGAACCGGCCCGTCTCGTGCACGCAAGAAATACAAGTGTACTAACAAAAGACAACATTTTTGCACAACTTACTGTCCGATTCCACACGCAACAGGTTCAATAACGTATTCTTTATAATTCATTTTTTTAATGGCACAAAACAACTATGCGAAAATTTCCTCTTGATTTACAGGTTTTAGCAATTTACGATAGATTTGGCCGTCTCATACAAGGGAGTGAAATTCTGAGGAAAGACGTATTAGAATACATAGTATTCGAAAAGCACTTAGCTAATGAGTACGGCGTATGGCGAATTCATGGTAAGATTATACCATCTTGGATGGCTCCGACGGACATAGCGGAAGGCACATATGTTCTACCAAAAGAAAAACACGATCCCGTGCCAACTGAACCGCATCCCGTAGAAGCTACATTAACAGAAGATACACCAAAAGATGTGACAAGCGCACAATCTTCATGAATTCACAATACGTATGTAAACTGTTTACTTAATGTTTATGTTATATTGTATGATGTTAAAATATAAAATATATTGCAATTTATGCAATAATCTAAGGTGCATTTATATTCCAACCAAATTTGCATCAGTACATGTATTACTTTCCCAAAGTTATTTTAGTTTTGGTCGTTAAGAAATATTATTACAATTACAACTATACGAAGTATTCGAAAAGTGTGGGACCCCCCCCCCTCCCTATTATCTTAAAAAGAACGTACTTTTACGGAAAATGACTCGAACAAAAGTTGTAGGGGTCGTAAAGTACTATCACTACAAAAGTTGTAGGGGTCGTAAAGTACTATCACTACAAAACAGTACTTTACTCCTACATCTTTTGTTCGAGTCATTTTCCGTGAGAATGCGTTTTTTTTTTTTTTTTAGATAATAGGGGATCCCACACTTCGAATACCCTGTATATCTATTATAATATTAGTGATTACGAAATTGATTATAATTTAGCAATTTTCTAGTACTAATTAAATTATTGCTTGCAAGTGAACCGGTAGAATATATATCGCGATATAAGGGATATAAATAAAAATAATCACAATTTCTTTAATTTATAAATAAATACAATTTTTTCGATTATAAGAATAGTGAGAGCAGTAATCGCCCCACAGCATATCACTGCGATTACTGAAGAAACTTGATATATATCAATTGCTTGCGGTGTCTTGTCATCGTCGCGATCCTGTTTAACTCTCTTTTCCAACCAACGATCTTTTAAGGAACTCAATAGTCCAACTTCCATTAATTTAAGTATCCTATTTATCAAAATTATTTGTTAATACATGAAATTATCACAATCTAGATTTGCTGTTAAGCAGAGATCTCTATTGACGAATAATATATATCTCAGAGGAAGATTCTTATATGTTATTATTATTATTTTTATCGTAATTGGATTCTAATTTTTTTAATTCTAAATATGATAATTCTAAATTATCCATATCTTTTAAATAGTTATGAATAGTTATGAATAATTTAGAATTATCACGTTTAGAATTAAAAAAATTAGAATCCAATTACGATAAAAATAATAATAAAAACATATAAGAATCTTCCTCTATTTAAACGGTTTTTATTTTAATATAACTGTAGAAATTTTCTATGCTATAAATTAAATACAAGGTTTGATAGAAATTTCATATATGTACAGATTAAATTATTTTATATAAAGAGTGTTTGTTAGTTTTTCGCTAATTTCTACAATTCTCAAAGCTTATCTAGAATATTTGTATAGATATTTTCTATAGATATTTTGTATAGATATTTTTTTTACCCAAGATCGATGGTTCTTTTGTACTTAAAATTCTTCACGATGCCGGAAGCTACCCATATTTTCGTTAAAGGTTTTCCAGTGTTGGTCAAATGACATATAATAGCTCCATTCACTTTATGCATGTCTTCGCCTTGAAATATCGCATATTTCTTTTTCTTCGAGGAACATGCCATTTTATGCATGTCCTCAATTGTTGGTATTATAATCAAGCGTTTTGCTGTTCTTGCTTGTACAATTGGTTCCAAATTAAGTATCTATAAGTATATTTAAATGTTAAATACTTATGCATTTAGATTTTATACACAAAAAGATCGAAAATGTATAGAATCTCTACATAAATTATAATCTTTATATTCTCTTAAATTATGTTTACACATTTACTTTTTATGTTGTTTTATTTTATACATTTTTCATCTGAGGATTAATAAATTATATCGATGCAGTACATTATCAATAGAGTACATGTACCTTAAATCCGATGCCTCCAGTTGAACCTTTTAGACTGATAACGCTATATTTAGTATTAGCCACCAAAGATTCAAAACTATCAAATGGTGGTACGAAAATACTTTTCGTTACATAAATAAATAACAGAGCACTAAACGACATATATATTATAGAACAAAAGAAGCCCAGCGACACTTCCAATATCCTCGATTTTTTAAGATGTTTGGGAGTATAACCTGTTGCAATTATCCAAATTAATAATTTCCTATTATTAATAGGATAATAGATTATTTTAACTCGATATATTAACTCTTTATATATTTATTAATTATTATATATATTATTGCAATATATTGTTTTTACATATTCTAGAGATAGAAAAATACTATAAAAAACTGAAGGACTGATTTCCATCTTAATTTTAAGGTCAAATATTAAAATCTTGAATATATCAAATAATTGCTATTTTATTTTATTATGATGTGTACATTTGTCTTACAGTGCGTTTACTTTATTTTTTAACGAAAATGAACAACAATAAAACATTCTAATCGATTCATTCAGACATACCTTGATTGCAGAGGTTTCCAAAGTTATAAAATAAGTGTTCGTTGAAAGACACGTTTTTACATTTATCTTTACTCCGTAAGATATTCCTGCGAATATTTTGTGTCAAGAAAGTGCACAGACTCAGTAGTATATACATAATCAGTATAATGCACCATATTTTCCAAGAGAAAATTTTTACCATCCATATATTGTCATACATCATTTCGCGATGAATATATAACTGATTTCTATAAAATTGTTTTAGAAAAATCAGCTATGTGTGATGTAATTTAATTCCTATTAAACTATTATTTTGAGATTTGAATAAATATTAAATCAATTATCGAATAAACATTTAACAAGTTTGGTGATAGATCACCAACTGACCTGTTTATCCAAAGAGGTATTGAAAAATCGACCGCCGCAAGTCGCGGTCTAAATGTTTCTATTTTTGGTATCGCGATGGTTTCGTTGCGAAAAATGATACCTAATAATCCGTGTTTATAAGTCAAGTCTTCTTCCGGCATGCCCATGCCGTCTACATTTACTTTCACTGGCTGCAATCTAAAGATATAAGATATCTTTTGGTTACAAGTTATGTTAATGTTTGATCTTATAACACAACAATCTGTTCTCTCGATCCGAGTACGGTCTTACGTAAAATTTAGCGACTCGGAAAGTAGGTTCCATATTTCCCCGCAGAGTCCTGTAACCTTCGTATCATTATCGTAGAACTGAAGGAAATGCGGCTCCTGAAATATATAATTGACGAAATTATCATCTAACTCAATTTATAATTCTTAATATGTCATTATTTAGTAAATAACGTCTATTTAATGTTTTTTCAAAGTAAAAATAGGTATTCTTCATGATATCATGGCTATCATATTTGTGATTATTAAGAAATCTCAATTAAAATAAAAAAACTATAATTTTAGCATTAATTAATTATTATATTATCAAATATCTAATTATTTTTCTCATAGATTTCTGTAATCTCGTTTTTAATATTGAAACTTAAGATACCGTTTCAAATATTACAAAAAATTGAAGAAAAATATATGAAAATACACCTTTTTCTTTCTTTTCAAAGAGAGATCTCATAGCTTAGATTATTCAACAAATTTAAATATTTAACAATATAAACAATATTTAAATTTTTTATAATATAAGTTTCTAGATATAAATCATCATTTTTTAAATTAAGCGAATATTAATGAATCAATTTTAACAGAAATCTAAATATTGCGTAAATTAAGGAAATATCGAGAATAATCATCAGATATTTTCTAATAACATACCTGGAAAGATGTTAAAGTTAAGTTCTGTAATTGAAAATTGTGGATCTCGAGTGCTCGATTCTGTCTGAGGCGTTCTTGTTGCATCATGGCATAAATCGGTACGCTGGAAATTGGCACGAAAGTCTTCTGTGTCTTGCTCCAAATCACACCGTTCATGTTTTTGTCTCGGACAATGGCAAAACTCCATACATAATAGCCAGAAATAATAGTCGTCTTTATATAATATGGATGCGCTGTTAATGCTTTACAAAGATTTACAAGATTGTTACTTTATTGGGTGGCGCAATTCGAAATTTTTATTATATGTTCGTTGACATATTATTTACGATCAACATTAAAGGAAGAAAGAAAGCCCTTATCATGATCGGATTGATTTCTGTGATTAGATGAAAAAAGAGATGTGTCATCACGTTACTTTAGATAAGATCATGCTTTAAATTGCGTTCTTAGATTATTATCTTTTACTTTCAATGTATTTTCTATTTTTCTGAATACAGACAAATATATGAAAAAGTAATCGTACAAAGTACATTTTAAATCTAAGCAAATGAACTAAATAATAATGATAAAATAGAATCACCGTAAAAGCATAGAATTTATTCAATACGTTTGCCTTCTCTCTCTCTCTCTCTCTCTCTCTCTCTCTCTCTCTCTCTCTCTTTCTCTCTCTAATAGCGCAAGAAATATCAGATTTTATATTGCGTTTACATAATTTACCCGTGACAAATCAATTTTAGTCGTTATCGCACAATACGAAATGCCATCATGCTTTGACTACTTTATGCTTTGACGGCACATGTCGTCATTAAATGCGAGCGTTGATCGATCGAAATAAATTTTACGTGTGTCGTGATTTTCAATACAAATACAAAGAGTTTTACATGTTGTTTTTATATGATATTACTTGGATATTGTAAATATAAAGAATTTATCATGTAAGTTTTATGTATATAAAGGAATAGAAGAAATAATGAAAAGGCATAGAAAAGTTTACTGAAGATGTTAATATAATTTTTAAAAAGTTAATATAAGATTTGACTTTTAGTCATATCTTTCTTTTTAAATATTTTTGAAATGTTATTATCTGCGTTTATATGGCCGTGAATTCTTCATTTCTTCGTAATAATACGTTATATTTTCCAGAACGAGTATCACAAGTGATATCAGCACTCCGTAACTCAGTATTAGAAAAATCAGACAAACTTGGTACAAATCGATCGTTTTAAATATTCTATGTTCTCTATTCTCCACTCTGGTATTAAGCCAATGGTTTCTAAAGCCATCTATCAATCCGATTTCTCTGAATTTGAGGAGTCTGGAAAAAAAATAAGACATTCATGTAATCTTTAAAATAATAATTTCTCAAATAATAAGTTAATTTATGCAGTACTCACGCGGTATCGATGGTCTTCCTATAGGGGTAGTTCTTTTGGAGTGCGAACGTTATCCACGTCTCGTTGAAATTGCTCATGGGTTGGAGCGGGCAGCCGCTTTTGCTCATTGCCATAAATCGGTCCTCGATCTCAAACATCGCGTATTTCATCATCTTCTTGCAAATTTTATCGTGCATATCCTCCGCGGTCTCTATAAAACGCACACGCGCAGTTGGACCGTGTCTGCCGATCAAGCCTCGATATTTATGCTAAAATAGTAAGTCACAAATTATTGTATATACCATTTATTTTTCGTAAAAGTTGTTTCAAGTTACAAAGTTATGCAAAATAATTAAGGGCAATCGAATTCTCAATGTTATCTTTTCTTTGCTTTGCTTTGAAGATAAAACTGCTGTTCTAAATTACGGAAGGAAACTTTACCATGATTTTAGTGTGAAATATACATCGCTGAAATACTACTGTAATATAAGTAATCTTTGACGCTTACAACAAAAGAATTGTAGGAGATGCTGTTACGGTACACCAATAAGATGTATTTTGTATTGTTAATGAGAGATTCTACATCCTTAAATGGCAGCGTCATTTCTCTATTTGTCATGCGATATATGAGTTGTGAACTAAAGGCTAACAATATCAGCCATGCGAATATACTCTTCGACAGCGACAAGATCTTGAACTTGTTGTAAAAAGCGTCGGGTACGTAGCCTATAAAAAATCGCAGATCATTTTATCTTATCGTAACTTTAATTGTGGAATGCTTAATTAACGTTTTAATTTATAAAAACAAAAAATTTTTTTTACTTTATTTTACTGAAAATAAGCTGACAAGTTTTTATTAATTATTCACAAACGCGCTTTTACTTAATTTGTTCTTCGATTGTGTTATGCACCTTGCGTGCTCATTATGGCGAGTGAATAGAAAAAATGATCGCCTAGACTGAAATTCACGGAGCCTTTTCTTTTGCGTTTGGGCTTGTCCGTCGGTACTTTTTGTAGAAAATAACCGACACAACTTAAGATGATGAACAGAAACAATATATAAAACCACATTTGCCACGAAAATAACGTAAATATCCATGTATTATTGAACTGCCATTCCGGTCGAACATAAATGTGAAACCTAAAACATCAATTTATTAATAATTATTATATATTGCAAGTAAAAGGATGCTCGGCCTGTTTCTGATTTTTGTCAACAGCAGAAAGGGGACTACTCCCGACTAATAATTTTGAAATGAGTCACGGATGAGCAGTTTCTTGATCGCAATTTATTATTAAGTCTATACCAACTTACCTGCTTTTCCAAAGAGGCGTTGTATAATCCACGATGTCGAAGCGAGCTGGATAGAATCCACTTCTCATAATTACCTGCGCTTCATCCCGCGCGAGCATGCCGACTAAACCATTCTGAGTACCGTTTTCCAGTCTTTGACCGAAATTTCGATCGGTGACTCTTATTGGGATAAATCTGAGGAACGTAATACTTTATTGACTTACGATCATCAGCAAACCCCATTCGCACACGAACTGAATAAGTACACAGTGTAAATTTTTATACATGTATGCGCTATTACGTAAAAAATGTTGCTGTAACATACGTAAAATTGAGATATTCCGCGAGACCATGCCACAGGTCGCCGTAAACACCGCTGACTTTCGTATCATTGTCGTGAAACATTACCATATTCTTTTTCTATAAGCATAAGAAATTATCATGATTGTTGTTCAATGATTTTAGTAGTTCTTGTAAGCTAGTCTAACTGGCTCAATACGAAGGGTTGTCAAAAATTCGCCGTTAAACTGTTTGAGAAGTTTCTGCAACATCTTGCGGAAGAAAAACTGTACGTTGATCTTTTTAGACCCACGTGTTCGCACCTCGTAATACACAGCTTTTACCACTTCTCCGCTCATGTCGGCCTTCTCTGTTGCCCGGCGTTTAGCCAGAATTTCTTGATGAAAAGCGGCGAATTCCGGGATACTGAACAACTGCACGAATTTCTGCTGTTGCTTATGCCAAATTATTCCGGACACGGCGTAACAATCCCATATCATGAGATAAAAAATCGCGACCGTTAGAACAAATCGCGTAGCCATCCCTTGCGAATTTCTTTTTCGTTGAACTAATTTCACGTCAATGTAGATTCTATGTAGAATACAGACGAATAAAAATATATTAGATTGCAGTTTTTAACGATATTCATACGCATATCGCAAAATGCCATTAATTTTTTTTTCTCTAATGGATCGGTATCATTTAATGGACAGACATTACGTTATTGTCGAGGATCGATAGCACGTAGATTAGTTATGTTGGCATTTTGTTAGCTAATGGATATCATGCAATGTAATCGTATTCATCTAATTCGCTAATAATTCTAATTAGTATATACGGTGTCATCCAAACCATGTGCCTTACTTTTTACAATAAATCTGTCAACTAAAAAACTATTTAATCATATATTTACATTTCCGCAAATGACGTAAATCATATAAAATAATTGTCCAGTGTACTGTAATCTTTTACAATTGTTTTTTGACCGAGTACCTTCAGAAATATAAAATGCCCGTTTTGTTATAAAGTTTGATGAGTATGTAATCACATCGGCAATTTTTTGATAAGTTTGTTTAATCTACTATTAAGTAAGTCTACAATTTATATAATTTATAATATATCTTTTTATTTTAATATTATCCACTTAAATCTAAGTTATATAACTCGCAGAATATTAAATAACGTAATTAAGATAAATAAAAGCATATAAGAGAAAATGAAATTCTAGTGATACTCATACATAATCATGTTTTATTAACAATTTTATTATTTATTGCAATTTTTTAATTATTACAGCATTAATTGTGGTGTACACATTCATGTATGGTATAAATGTAATAAAATTTTCAAATGTGAGTTAAATAACTACTGGCAGATAAATCTTTTGAGCAAATAAATATGATGTTACTTAGATATTGTAATTATAAAGAATTTATCAGATAAGTTTTATACATACATATAAAGGAATAGAAGAAATAAATCATGAAAAGGCATAGGAAAGTTTGCCGAAGATGTTAATATAATTTAAAAAAATTTAAGTTAATATAAGATTTGAATTTTAGTCATATCTTTCTTTTAAATATTTTGAAATGTTATTATCTGCGTCTATATGGCCGTGAATTCTTCATTTTTTCGTAATAATATGTTATATTTCCAAAGCGAGTATCACAAGTGAGATCAGCACTCCGTAACTTCAGTATTAGAAAAATCAGAAAAACTTGGTGCAAATCGATCGTTTTAATATTCCATGATCTCTATTCCCCACTCTGGTATTAAGCCAATAATTCCTAAAGCCATCTATCAATCCGATTTCTCTCAATTTGAGGAGTCTGGAAAAAAAGAAGACAATCATGTAATCTTTAAAATAATAATTTCTCAAATAATAAGTTAATTTATGCAGTAGTTACGCGGTATCGATGGTCTTCCTATAGGGGTAGTTCTTTTGGAGTGCGAACGTTATCCACGTCTCGTTGAAATTGCCCATGGGTTGGAGCGGGCAGCCGCTTTTGCTCATTGCCATAAATCGGTCCTCGATCTCAAACATCGCGTATTTCATCATGTTATTGCAAATTTTATCGTGCATATCCTCCGCGGTCTCTATAAAACGCACACGCGCAGTTGGACCGTGTCTGCCGATCAAGCCTCGATATTTATGCTAAAATAGTAAGTCACAAATTATTGTACATACCATTTATTTTTCGTAAAAGTTCTTTCAAGTTACAAAGTTGTACAAAATAATTAAGAGCAATCGAATTCTCAATATTATCGTTTCTTTACTTTGCTTTCAAGATAAAAGTGCTGTTCTAATAATTTTAGTGCGAAATATAAATCTCTGAAATACTACTGTGATATAAGTAATTTTCAACGCTTACATTAAGAGAATTGTAGAGGAATGTGTTACGGAACACCAATAACATGTATTTTGTATTGTTAATGAGAGATTCTACATCCTTAAATGGCAGCATCATTTCTCTATTTGTCATGCGATATATAAGTTGTGAACTAAAGGCTAACAATATCAGCCATGCGAATATACTTTTTGACAGCGACAAGATCTTGAACTTGTTGTAAAAAGCGTCAGGTACGTAGCCTATAAAAAATCGCAGATTATTTTATCTTATCGTAACTTTAATTGCGGAATGCTTAATTAACGTTTTAATCTATAAAAACAGAAATTTTCTTTACTTTATTTCACTGAAAAATAAGCTGACAAGTTTTTATTAATTATTCACAAACGCGCTTTTACTTAATTTGTTCTTCGATTGTGTTATGCACCTTGCGTGCTCATTATGGCGAGTGAATAGAAAAAATGATCGCCTAGACTGAAATTCACGGAGCCTTTTCTTTTGCGTTTGGGCTTGTCCGTCGGTACTTTTTGTAGAAAATAACCGACGCAACTTAAGATGATGAACAGAAACAATATATAAAACCACATTTACCACGAAAATAACGTAAATATCCATGTATTATTGAACTGCCATTCCGGTCGAACATAAATGTGAAACCTAAAACATCAATTTATTAATAATTATTATATATTGCAAGTAAAAGGATGCTCGGCCTGTTTCTGATTTTTGTCAACAGCAGAAAGGGAACTACTCCCGACTAATAATTTTGAAATGAGTCACGGATGAGCAGTTTCTTGATCGTAATTTATTATTAAGTCTATAACTTACCTGCTTTTCCAAAGAGGCGTTGTATAATCCACGATGTCGAAGCGAGCTGGATAGAATCCACTTCTCATAATTACCTGCGCTTCATCCCGCGCGAGCATGCCGACTAAACCATTCTGAGTGCCGTTTTCCAGTCTTTGACCGAAATTTCGATCGGTGACTCTTATTGGGATAAATCTGAGGAACGTAATACTTTGCAAATCCCATTCACGCACGAACTGAATAAGCGCACAGTGCAAAATTTCAAACATATGTGCGATATTACGTAAAAAATGTTGCCGTAACATACGTAAATTGAGATATTCCGCGAGAACATGCCACAGGTCGCCGCAAACACCGTTGACTTTCGTATCATTGTCGTAAAACATTACTATATTTTTTCCTATAAGCATAAGAAATTATCAAGATCGTTTAATGATTTTAATAGTTTTTATAAGCTAGTCTAATAAATTGGATCAACACAGAGGGTTGTCAAAAATTTGCCATTAATCTCTTTGAGAAGTTTTCGCAACATCTTGCGGAAGAAAAACTGTACGTGGATCTTTTCAGACCCACGTGTTCGCACCTCGTAATACACAGCTTTTACCACTTCTCCGCTCATGTCAGGCTTCTCTGTTGCCCGACGTTTAGCCAGATTTTCTTGTTGAAGAGCAGCGAATTCCGGAATGCTGAACAACTGCACGAATTTCTGCTGTTGCTTGTGCCAAATTACCCCGGACACGGCGTAACAATCCCATATCAGGAGATGAAGAATTGCGACTGTTAGAACATATCGCGTAGCCATCCCTTGCGAACTTCTTTTTCGTTCAACTAATTTCAAGTCAATGATTCTATGTAGGATACAGACGAATAAAAATATATATTAGATTGCAGTTTTGAACGAGATACGCATATCGCAAAATGCGATTTATTTCTTTTTTCTTTAATAGATCGATATCATCTAATGGACAGACATATCGTTATTGTCGAAAATCGATAGCACGTAGATTAGTTACGTGGGGATTTTGCCAGTCAATGGATATATCATACAATGTAATCGTATTCATCTAATTCGCTAATAATTATAATTAGCACGGTGTCATCCAAACCGTCACCATGCCTTAATTTCTATCATAAGTCTGTCAATTAAAAAACCATTTATTCATAATTACCATTTATATTTTTGTAAATGACGTAAATCGTATAAAATAATTGTTCAGTGTACTGTAATTTTTTACAATCGCTTTTGGATCGCGAGTATTTGCAGAAACATAAAATGCTCGTTATAAAGTTTGATGAGCATTACAATCACATCGGCAAGTTTTCGACAAATTTTGTGTGTCCTACTATTAGCCTACAATTTATATAATTAATAATCTTTTTATTTAACCGACTTCAAAAAAAGGATTTCATTTAGTAATTATTAATTTGGCGCCGACTTCAAACAATTGAAAGGGATTCTTAAAAGTTAATACTTTCAATTATTTCATACTTTTTAAAGCTTTTTTCAATTCTTTTTTAATTTTTTAAATATTTTAGTATTATCCACTTAAAACTAATAATTTGTTATGTAATTTGTAGAATATAAAATGACGTAATTAAAATAAATAAAAGCATATAAGAGAAATAAAATTCTAATGATACTCATACATAATCATGTTTGATTTATAATTTTATTATTTATCACAATTTTTAAAACTTTTATAGCATTAATTGTGGTTACACACATAAATGTAATAGAATTTTCAGACGTGAGTTAAGTAACTGCTGGTAGATAAATCTTTTGAGCAAATAAAGTAAAATTAAGTAAAATATTCGTGATAGCATTAGTGAAAAGTTATAGCCTGCGTTGATAAGCATATAGAATTTTTTCAATTATCAAAATAATAAAAGCTGTTATCATTCCACAACACATCATTAAAATTACTAAAGAAACTTGCTCTATCTTAATCGCTTTTACTTTGGCATTATAACGACGTTGACTTTCCTCCGTTAACCAACGATCTACTAACTCATCCCACAGTCCAACTTCCTTTAATCTGAGTATCCTGTATACATAAAAATTACTTGGTCACATAGCACGTTAGCATTATATACGATGTTATTATAATCGCTTTTTATCCGAGGTCGATGGTCCTTTTGTACTTAAAATTCCTCGCAATGCCAGAAGCTACCCACATTTTGAAGTAAGCTTGTCCAACTGGGATCACTTTACATTCAATTTTACCTCTTGCTTTATATTCGTCTTCACCTTGGAGTACGGTATATTTCTTTTTACCTTTTATACATGCCAATTTAAACATTTCCTCGACTGTTGATGCAACGACGACGCGTTTTGCAGTTCTTACCAGTGTATAAGGTTCTTTAGAGCTTAACTATAATTTTTTTAAATAACCAATATCTGTACATATACTTGGGCTGCGTTCCACTTGTCGCTCACAACGCTCGTGGAATCATTTCATTCTTGTTGTTTGTAAAATGTTAAACAAGGACGAAATGATGCTCGCGAGCGGCGTTGTGAGCGTTAAGTGGAACGCAGCCTTGATGTAATTTGAAGATTAATAAATTATAAATGAATTTGATAAACACATAATAAATTATATCAAACGTATTATATTAATACCTTAAACATGAGATCTCCAATAGAACCTTTCAAAGTGACAACGTTATATGAAGTATCAGTCAGCATAGACTCTAGATCATTGAATGGCGGTATAACGTTAATCCTTTTTGCTATATAAATGAATAACAAAGCTCCAAATGCCATCGACAATATAGAACAAAAGAGGCCCAGCGATACTTCTAATATTCTTGATCTTCCAACGAGAACATCCGGAATACTGCCTGTTACAATTATTACACAAATTAATAATTTCTCATTAATGCACGATTAAAAATCATCTTATTTCAGTAAGGATTTCACACTTATAGCACGTCATTTTTGTATTATTTCAAAATTAAGTTAACTTTCTCTCGTAATAATTATGGCGCACTTATAAAATTAAAAATCTGACTTCCAAATCACGAACTCTATACAAAAATAAAAATTTGCAAAATATGTCACACAATGTTCATAAATGTGACATGATATGATATCTGCATTGCCTTTTAATTTAGCTACAGTTAAAAAATAGAAACAGGACGAGACATATTTATATTAATCATTCATACTTTGATTGCAGACCATTCCAAAGGTGTAAAAAATATGGTCGCTAATGGTCGAGCGTCTGCAATTATTTTCATAAGCGTTTATTTTAAATAAAGCGTTTCGCTACATTGATTATATGTTCGTCTTTGTTTTATTTTACCTTGTTAAAATCAACCTTGAGCTCTGTTACAACCAACCCTAGGGACAATCGTAACAAATCTCGATCTTCATAAAATTTGATTTTTCTACGTAATTACAAAATGTGGATAAATTTTATCCATATCATAATATAAATAAAGCATGTAATTACCTTATAAAAGAGAAAAAGTTTATATATTAACAAGTAAATCGAAGATATCAACTCAAATGAGCAAAATGTTACGTTTAGCTCTGGTCTTCCCTATAAGTGCTTGGGCGGGGAAAGAGCATCTCTTCCTGCACGCCTGAAACAAATTCTAAGACAAACCAAACTTAATTTCAAATTAGGAAGACGATTGGGTTAGATTAGAATTTTTCGCAGTGGAAAAATAAATGCTCATTTTGTTTATTTACGTACGCAATTTATGCAAATAACATAGAACTCGTAATGATATGCAAATAATACGTAAGTTATAGCATTTAAAATACGTTTGTATGGTTTATTTTATTTGCTAATAATTTTTTAATACAGCGATGGCTAATCTTTTAGCCCCAACCACATCCTTGATAATATATGTGTAATGGTCATTTAAATCGGTGCGGTTGTCATAACTATGTAGTTTTATCAATAATACTATTAATAGTAACAAAAATGATGAAGATAACGATTGCATGGAATCAATTACGAGAAATCGTTGCTCGTAATTACATGGTTGCGTGTGTTTCAGCTATCTGATTATTATATATGTATCACGGCACAATAGTAACAAAATGTTATCGCTATTATATAAAAAAGGACATTTTAAAAGAGCTAATTGTAATTCAACGAATAGAGAAACAATTTAATGCTCGCATGTTTCTCTTTTTCGATCAGCTTGGAATCGTGAAAGAGAAACATTGTGAGAAATTTCGCAGTATTTTATCACTATCTCTGAGATCTACACGCAATAGAGACAAATTACTGTTATTAGCCCCGTTTGAAGTAATAAACAGATTAATCTGCGCTTTATAGTCGGCATGAGTGAAACATAGCGATATGTTAGCAATGATCATAGCAACAAAGTCAGTTCTTGTGAAATCATGCTGGAAAATTGTCGATGGTTGCTATACATATCGCGCCTTTGTGGCTGTCATCCACACACGATCGATGAATTATCGATATTCAAAAATTTTCGCCCACTGGCAGTGTACTCACTGATTGTGTGCGGCATGTATTGCGCCGGAGCATATTGTAACATATTTATTAAAAGTAATATAGATATGTGTGAGACTGTGGGACGTGTTCTGCAACGATTCAATCAATACAGCCGGCATTCCTATATGATTCTAACGTCATTGTTGTCGTGTCTGCGACATGTGGAATTTGAACGTACTATATCCACAACTCGTAAATTCGATAATTTAATACAGCATTATCATTGGTGCACTGATGACAAACGAAAGAATCACTATATGCAATGGCTGATTATGATATTGATCTTCGGCGCTTGGTTCATACCTATCTCACTAATAATAATATTTAGTGCTAGAAACAAAACTTTAACCGAAACAGTTTTGTTTGCATTTGTGATAAATTGCGTAACACGAATATCGTTCTTCATGGAAATCGCGAAATTTTACTTCTTATACGATGCATTGCGTCGCAGATTTCATCGTCTCAACAGGCTGTGTCATGGATTGATTGGTATATTATTGTCAATTGATCAATTCGAAACCGTCGAATAAATCGAATCAAGTTAACTCAATCAATGACGATTCTCAAATGCTAGTATTAACAACTTATATTAAAATTGATGAATGTTTCTAAATATTACCTCATAAAAGTTAGCCGGACAACTTCGACTTATGACAAGTTTTTTTTACGAATCGATGTTAGTCGTTTGTTATTGATTGTTAGACTAATTAGAACGTTTGTTAGTTAATAGTTTTTACGTAATCACGAAAATAATTTTTAGTGTTAATTTAGCCGGTAAATATAGAATTATTTACAATTTTCGGTTAAACCGGGATTAATCGATGTGGCGAATCGTTTGTTAGTTCCGAATATACTAATTAAAACGTTTGTTAGATCACGGTTTCGCTTAAAAAAGCGAAAAACTGTATATCGTTTAGCTGCCGGAGAGTGGGGGTGAAACGTAGAATATGTGGTGGTTTCGGAATGCATTTGTCCGAATTGCCCAATACGTAATAGTTCATCAACGAGAAACGTGCTTAAACTATTTTCAATTTATTTATCAGATTTCCTTGTGGCTACATTTACCTGGCTACATTTCACGTGCAAAAATATAGGGGTAAATATGCAGAATAGTGGCCTCCTCACCGATTTCGTTGAACTTAGGCTTAATCGACGCGTTTTTGCACAAAACGACCGAATCTGGCAGAAAAAAGTGTCGCTCTGCCCCGCGAAGCGAGATATTAATAGTTAAAGTTTTTTTTTTTTTTTTTTTTTTTTTTGGAGTTGTATCTCTCGGATGAGAGATTAACGTGCCTTCAGCTCCGCCCCGGAGCTATATGACACAATGTTGCATAATAGTTAAAGTTGACGACTATCAGGTTATGAGACCTGTCATATCGATAAGATGTAGCGACTACGAACATGCCCCGCGGCCACATGCGCATGCTCCGTGGCCGCACGCGCATGCTCCGTAGCGACATATGTAGTGTACTTCGACGCGTCTTACTTAAATAAATATCTTGTCATTTACAACCTGCACATCTTAATCTTACAATGGCAAACTCAGTCCAGCAATTGAACAATAATCCGTGGCTTGCAATTCAGGACATTATTCCTCCAATTTTTGGCGATACATGCTTACCGCATAATGTACTTCCTGACTTCGAGGTACCATCTTCCCTTCTATTTTTGATGGTACTTATGTCCCTCGTTATTACGTAGGGTTTTTATTTCAACGTGTACCTCCAATTTTTGGCGACACATGCTTAAGAGTGTAGCCAGGTATTAGGCACAAGCAAATCTGATAAATAAATTGAAAATAGTTTAAGCACGTTTCTCGTTTTGATGAACTATTACGTATCAGGCAATTCGGACAAATGCGTTCCGAAACCACCACATATTCTACGTCTCATCCCCACTCTCCGGCAGCTAAACGATATACAGTTTTTCGCTTTTTTAAGCGAAACCGTGATCTAACAAACGTTTTAATTAGTATATTCGGAACTAACAAACGATTTCGCATCGATTGACCCGGTTTGAACCGAAAATTGTAAATAATTCTATATTTACCGGCTAAATTAACACTAAAAATTATTTTCGTGATTACGTAAAAACTATTAACTAACAAACGTTCTAATTAGTCTAACAATCAATAACTAACGACTAACAATCGATTCGTAAAAAAAATGTTATAAGTCGAAGTTGTCCGGCTAACTTCTATGAGGTGAGAGGTCTAAATATCTAAATTAATATCTAAAAATAAAATACTTTTTATCTATATATATTTATACATATAAATATATTAGGTATATATATCACGCGCACACGCGTGTATGTTTATGCATGGTATATATAATAAATGATCTTAATAAAAGGTTTTATATATACATAGGGATGACTGTTGGCATCAATATCAGATTATTTGCCGACAGGCTTGCCATCGTGAATCTCCAGCGGTTACATCGTTACCTTCACGATGCAACAAATCATCTCACTTCTTATTACAACCCACAGTTGCTTACTTGGATCACGGTTATGTTAATAGACATTACAACTAATGTTTTCAGTATTGTTTTTAGTGGAAATCATGTACTTCACAACGTGCCGCTATTTTATATCCCGTATGTGATGCTAATTGTATCACTTCAAATTATTGCTATAAATCGCATCTGTCATTTGACGTGCAATCAGGTATTAGTATACATATTACAAATATAATGCTGATAAGCGAAATTGGTGTAATAACCTTTTTAATGTTGCGTACAATTGTTATAGGCGAACGCATTGGCGAGTATAATATTCTCGGCAAAAACTTACGCATTCAAACATAGTAACTTTTCGACTGTGAGTAAAATTTGTACATATGTAACGCACTACTAAAATATACGATATACATATGTTGTGCATGTGCGCGCGTGCGCGCACATGCGTGCGTATTGTGGCAACGATATGTATATTTAATTATGTAATCTTAAAAAATCGATTTTTCGAAAATTGATTTTAACCATTATTTGTCCCTCTCCAGACAATAGAGGTACAACCTTTGTGTAAAACATTTGTGCTATGACGCGTATTTTCAGAGATAATAGCTTGTAACATTTTAAGGGTAGGTTTCATTTGGTGACGCTTGTGAGCATCATCCGTTCTTGTTTAACATTTGCTAAACAACAAGGATGAAATAATTCTAAGAGTGTTGCTAGCGCTAAATGGAAAGTATCCCAAATAGTTTAAAAATGCTCCACTCCGCATATATCGGGTGGGGCATTTAAAGCGTTACAAGCGGTTATCTCTGAAAGTATGCATCTCACAAAAAAATATCTTAATTATAGTTGAAGGACACATAACATAGTAATAATCATTTAATTTTGGGTGTAGGCATCAAAATCATGTAAAGATCACTTGTAATTTTTTAAATGGAAATTCCCATGTTTTTTTGTATCATCTTTTTCTATTAATTAATTTGAACAACTTTTGTGTAAAACATTTTTTATTTGACTAATATTTTTTGTGACATTTAGGAAAATTTGGTAACTTTTTCAATACTTAACTTATCTGATAGATACACAGTAAAAAATTTAATGTCAATGAAAGTCCACTCTAAATTTTGTGTTAAAATAACTCATTCATCGTGTTATTTTTACATTTAGAAATGTTATATCGACATTTTTTAGTCGATATAACATTTCTAAATGTAAAAATAACACGATGAATGAGTTATTTTAACACAAAATTTAGAGTGGACTTTCATTGACATTAAATTTTTTACAGTGTAATTGTTGTCGGAGGGAAAAGTGATATAGGACTTTTTGACTTGATTTTGTTTTAAGAATATGCTGTAATAGCTTCTCTATTTTTGTAAACACTTGTGTATACATAAAAGCTTCAAAGAGATTTTAATCATAACGATCTAAGTGGCCATTACACAAAACTTTCGTGTTATGAAAGAGAACTAGTCATAAGCGATAAAGATAGCGTAATGGAACAAATAGGACTCCTTAAAATTTAATTTAAAATCCGAATTGATTTTATTTATAAAAATTTGTTAATAAGACGTTAAACATATGGTATAAATGAATCTCGCCTTCTCCTTCATCATACAGTAAAAGAAGAACCAGATTCCATTTAAAAAACATAAAGATGATCTTATAATTTCCAAGGTTCTTCCACCTATCGATTTTTTTTGCGATGGTTTGACGATCCCTTTGAACTCCTTCAACACTTATGTGTTCATTTTTATTAACTCAAATTTATTTCCAAGATATTTTGATTTATAGATTAAAATGGGCCAACTTGTATATATACACGGTACTGCTATAATCAATCTTGTACGCAGACATGCATTAAACAATTCAAAATTACTTTTCCGTAACGGCTTTTCCGTAAAATTGTATTGAACATTATTACGAATATCTTTTAATTCTATATTAAGGAGAGTGGTTGCTCAAATCAGTTTGATAAGAATTAGTTCAAATTTAGGGGAGGATATTCGTTTATGGGAATCTATCGTCCATGCTAAAGTTGAAGACAATTGTCTACATAGTTGTCGAGTAATTAATTATTGAAGTTATACTCTTGTCTCTCTCTTATACACGGGCGACACAGCAAAAATGTTACCTAACCTGTAATGTAACTCTCGAAAGCATATTAAAAATAATAAGAATTTAATGAAAAGAGGTGCAAATAATTGCTTACATATTTAGGAAGAACTTTCTCGAAGACTGAAATGATTCGTCTTTATAGTTATCAAGAAATTGTAAAAATAAAACAGGACCACATTTATTATTTCCACATTTCAACGTGAATAATAACAACGTATTTGAGTTTCAATTGTACAAACAACTATTTTTAAACCTTAAGAAACAGCAATTGAATGCATTCCACATATTTATTTGCTAAAATTTATTTATTTCACGCGACGAAAATCTAACCTATATGCTTTCCCCCTGCCGCGCCGCCTGCCCCGCAGCGGGACGTCAACCAACTTCCTTAAATGTATAAAACATTTTGAAGAAATAGTTTGAAATCTTTATTAAAATATAAACCTTAAATGGAATAAAGATCAATTTTTATTTATTTTAATTTGTAAAGTTTAAAATTTGCAAAAGCTCAATTTTACTCATTTTTTAAACTTATTTTAATAGCTACATAAAAAAATGATTGACATTTTTATATTTTAATTATGGAAAAGTTACAAAGACAATATTTTGCGATGTTCTTTACTTTTAGGAAACGATCGAATTGGGAGTATTTCTATGGGCGCATCCGTTGCGCATCAGAGTTTGTGGCTTGTTTAATTTGGATAACCAATTTACACTTTTGGTAATTAATATTCTCATTTGTTTTTATCATGTTTTTCAGATTTATATAAATATTAAAACTACTATAAATACTGATATTTTCTGTTAGTTTTTTGTGAAAAATCGAAAAATCATATATTTCGACTATATATTTGACTACGTACAATTAAATGTAACAGAAAATTTAATTTTTAATTATCCAAGCATTTCAAATTTTACGAAAAATCATAAAATTAAAGACAAACTGTTAGATTGCTTTTAGCAAGAAGAGAACACGGTTGACTAATTATTGATTTTGATCTGCTTGCATATCGTAACGTTGGTATAAGATCTCCGTTAAAAAAGTTGCGTATTTTTGTCCCGTTAATTGTCCATCAATAAAGTATGGTTAAATTATTTGATTGCCGAGTATGGCCACATCACACGTTAATGCTCCGTCGTCGTTAGTGATCAATTTCTCTCATCCAGTGAGGGTGGTGAGTTCTTTAATGCTCAATAGTGCATGTTTCTTAAATTAACTTGTCCGTAATCGGTAAATGTAGTTTCATAAATAAAACGTAAAAAAGCGATCATTATTTGCATTTAATGCAGGAACCACTAGCAAAATCGAACACGGTTTTCAAAGTCTGTTCCATGTAGCTCTTGGTGAAGTGATAGGTGATACGGATGGTGAGCGTGAAGAATTCGGAGTATACTTCGTTGACTAATTCCAGACTGCAATCTCTCGTGTGCCAACATGCGGATTACGTTTGCTAATTGTAAGACAGCAACAGTATTTTCTTTACTGGTAGCAGCTTTATACGATTACGCTTGATAACATTACCAGTTTCTCGAAGAGATTGACAAAGTCTGTGAAATATCCATCGAGATGGCTGATTTCGTTTATTTTTTATCTTATGGGATCACGAGCCGGGCTCGGCGTCAGATGAACCAAATTCGCACATTTTTCTTTCATGTGTGGTAAAAAAAACGTTCGAGTCCGGGTCACGAATCAAGCTCGCCGAGCCGGACTTGCGAGTTGCGAGCCAAACTCGTACGTGTATAGACCCCCTAACAATTAATAGCACAAAAAATATAACATTCCAATTAAAAAAACGAAGTTGACCTTGAAATTTTTTAACCGCCTCCACTTATAAAAAATATGTATACATTATATAATAACCCCCTCGAAATCACGCAACTTTTATGCATAATAATTTTTCGTACAACTTATAATTTACAAATTTTCGAGATGTGCAAGTGCACCATGTGTCGTACCCTGTATATTGAAAATAAATTGATCCGTGTTCAAGTATTTCATTGGATGTGCCTTATAAATGGTACTTTTTACTGTTTAAAATTTAAGTGATCGGTTATTATAAATTTTAAAGAAGGAGACGCACTAGCAAGCAGCGCCATATAGTGCACTTGGTCAGTGCCAAATGTTTACTTCTATTAAATAATAAATATCTATATATTAAATAGTTAAGAAAGAAATAAAAATAACAAAAAAATTAACAGCGTATTGATCCTGCATCCTCGCTACTCTTACGCTCACCAAGTGCGTTATACAACAGCTTACTAGCATCTTTCTTTAAGACTTATAAACTACACTACCGATCACTTAAAATGTCAAACATTAAGGTAGTTGTGTCGTGAAACCCATTTTTATAAGAATCTTTTAAAATTTGAACAGCATATTATGTAAACACGCTCTACACACACGTGCAAGTAGAAAAAGCTTGACTATACCAAAGTTGAAATAATGGAATCAAACTTAGCACTTTTACATGTATCGTAGAACGAAAACGGCTTTCTATATCACGTTTGTAATTGTAACGATCAAACTACTCATACGATTTTAATGAAAAACAAAGAGATGACAAAAGAGACTTGTAAAAATATTCTTACAAAAGTACAAGACCCTTGTCTATCTAGTTTTGAAGCAATTGTTACATAAAGTATACAATTTCTCATAGCGGTGGACGCACACGACAGCTAACCTGTAAAGATCTTGCAACACTGCGCATATGAAGATTAGATATATATGTAGTTCAGACATTGCCGCTAAAGGTTTAAGTCTTTTCTTCAATACTTTTTCTCTCATTAATCTTCCTTTGTAACGTTCAATAGACATTTTCGCTTCTATTTCTTCTATTCTATTTAAAATAACCTCGATAGCATACTAACGCGAGCGTTACGAGCTCGATATACTGACATTACTGACACGAGTAAAAACAGTGAAAACAGTACAAGCTCAGTCAAAAGTTTTACACAGATATGTAGAGTTTTCCGTACATTATCGTATTGCAGTGTGATCATTATTTTTGACTAATACTGTCGCGATACAACTACCTTAAAAAGTATTATTTACAAGGTATATTGAAACACTCGGACATCAACTTATTTTCGATCACCACGTGTAAGCGGATTTAAACTGAGATTAGTCTACCGCGTCCTTCTCTTGTCAATAAAGCAAATTAGTTTTCTTTTTCTGCGCACTGAATATATTGTTCAAGTGAGTTTATTTATTATTATGTAGTCTCCTTATTGTAGTACCTAATATTCATTATATTAAGAGTTTTTACATAAATTAAATTCAATTATAATCTCTATATATTAGATTTAGGTTTAAGATTATTTGCACTCTATTAATCGCTTAAAAACTGATTATGAAAATATCATTATTTTACTTTCGAAAATCGGCTTTCGAAAATCTGTTTTAATAAAATTAGTTTGCAAGTAGTTATATATAATTTAGACAATTAAAAAAAAATTTATTTTCAAAAATTCTTGTTACCTCTAAATATTTCTAAATATTCAGATTTTTTAAAGTCGATTAATCGTTACAGACACTATTTAGAAATTTTCATACATTTACTTAAAATTTATTTTACATAGGTATTCGGTATGATGCTGATGTATGCGGTTCTATTTACATCTGTTCTTTGAAGAGAATTTTAAGCAAACAAATATGTTTCAAAAAAAATTTAAAAATTAAAAAAATTTCCGTCTAATTTTAATAAAGTTTTTAAACTTTAAATTGTGAAGTATTTCAAGATCTCCGTAGAGTTTACTTATTACGAGTCGCTTGCTATTATTATTCTGCAGAGGAGTCCATAACATAACCCGTTGAACTTGAAGTGCTTGATTTATATTTCTATATTGAAATGTGGTGTAATTAAAAATAGAAAAAAAATAATTATTTAAAATATTACAATTGTACGCGTTACTTAACACTATTAAGGTCGATTCAGACATAACCGTGCCATACCGTGCACGAACTAGATGGACTGATCTCATAAGATCTACAACAAAATGCTCTATCACAGAATGTTCCCGCAGTGCCACAAATAGAGACAGATGGAGGTAAATAGCAAGAACTTCGGCGGAATCGATGTAAAAGTTCATAACCACCCAGTTAAAACAGCCTAGTCAAAATGACGTCAATATGACGTCAAAACTGTCGTTTGTCGTCATTGTGTCAAAAGAATAGACCAATATAACGAATTGACACATGTAGATCAGGGGTCCGCACTCTCCCATACTATTTTTTGGTCTAGCGTTTCAGCGCCATCTAACTTGGGTCCCTCGTGAATTGGGGAACTACGTAGCAAAATGGCGTCATCCGTTGGTAAAAATGCGCAACGTTTTAGTATCCATAGGGCCAGTTTCACCATCTCCGATTAATGTGATCCTCCGATTAAATTCACTCTTGATCTCTTTCTAATCGTAAGAAAGAGACAAAGAATGAATTTTGAAGGATCACGTTAATCGGAGATGGTGAAACTGGCCCTTACATTTATTAGTAAAATAAAAAATTAAATTATTTATAAAAAATATAATATATAAATACAGGATATTGAAATATGAGTACAAAAGTTATTATATAAGTTTTATAAATGTTTTTATTGTTGTTATACAACTCTGCGTGTAATAAAATTATAATACAATAATATTATTGGCCTATACTACGTTTACGCGAGCATTACTTCTATAGTAACATACGATAATTTCTTCGCGTAAACGAGATTTTCTTTCGCGTAAACGGGATTTTGTAGTAACTAATGATAATTTACTCCGCGTAAACGAGTGCATTATCATAAGTTACTATAGAAGTAACGCTCGCGTAAACGTAGTACTAGTTTACATCCAATGTTTACAAAGCCTGTGAGGATTGTATACGAAATAATAAACAGTGTAAAGGATCCAAATCGTTTTAACTTACGATAATTTACTCCGCGAGTCAATTATCGTAAGTTACTACAGAAGGAACATTGCAAATGACAAATTTATTGTAACCAATGACCTGCGCGAGATTTGTAACTAGTTCTGCGACTCTACGGTCAAGAAGAAATGAAAAAAATTTGATATCAAAAGTTTGAAATTTGAAATTAGAAATTTGAAATTCAGCATACGACTATTTTCACATTTTAAATCGATGCTCTTAGAAAGATGCAACATTGAGAATATCGGCAAGTCATTTCGATACAAACTAAATTCGACGGCGACAGGTCGCACTTCAAATGAAGGATGAAACGTTTAAATATTTCACGCGTAGAGGCTACGATATTCCAAACTATTCTGGACACGGAGAAACTGAATATTCAGGTACGTCAACGAATGTTCCAAACTACACGGAAAAAAATACGCCGCAATTAAACATCGGCGTCACGGGCCGTTACAAACAAACAGTTAATTCCAACGGATATTATTTAAACGAAAACATATCAGATGGTTGTTTAATAATCGAAATACATATTTGGATAAAATAATATCCAATTGAATTGTTTATTCTTTTCCGTGTAGATGAGATGCAGAGAGCTCATTCGCTCGACATAAATCGCTTGCAATTTACTCGATTCATTATTATTCATTATTGCCGCTCGTCGAGCGTACTCGTTAGGTATTGCAAAAAGGCTATACGTCGACTACAAATACATTTATCTCAATCATAAAATTACTAACCAGAAAAGACCATTCCCAGGTAGCAAGCACTCGTCATTTTGACGTCAATTGACGTCAAAATGACGAGTGCTTGCTACCTGGGTTACAATTAAACCGAAAAAATCATTTCAGGCAGAAAAACCACATGAGCAAATGAAAAATTTATTGTAACGAATGACCTGCGCCAGATTTGTAACAAGTTCTGCGACTCTACGGCCAAGAAGAATTTAAAAAAATTTGAAATCAAGTTTGAAATTTAAATTTGAAATGCGGCATACGGCTATTTTCGCATTTTAAATCGATGCTCTTAGAAAGATGCAACATTGACAATATCGGCAAGTCATTTCGGTACAATGACGTACGTACAAACTAAATTTGACGGCGAGGTCGCACTTCATATGAAGGATGAAACGTTTAAATATTTCACGCGTAGAGGCTACGATATTCCAAACGATTCTGAAGACCATTACAATTAAACCGAAAAAATCATTTCAAGCAGAAAAACTACATGAGCAAATGAAAAATTTATTGTAACAAATGACCTGCGCCAGATTTGTAACAAGTTCTGCGACTCTACGGCCAAGAAGAATTTTAAAAAATTTGAAATCAAGTTTGAAATTTAAATTTGAAATGCGGCATACGGATAGTTTCGCATTTTAAATCGATGCTCCTTGAGAGATGCAACATTGACAATATCGGCGTCATTTCGGAACAATGACTTCTGACGAACGAACTAAATTTGACAGCGAGGTCGCACTTCATATGCAGGAAGAAACGTTAAATATTTCACGTGTTGAGGCTGCGATATTCCAATACATGAATTTTAAAATGTTATTACCTCGCGCGATCACCTCCCTGCACTTTATACTTGAGGACTTTGAAATACACCAACATTAGTGAATTGTTTGTAGGTAGATACAATTATCCACTTTGCACGATGCGGCTACACTTTGTCGTCGCAGGCACAGCAAACCTGTTGGACAGATGAAGAAGAGATGACTGGCGGTAAGTATATTCATAGTCGGACTTTAAATTTAAGACCGTCTTAAGTGCGATCTTAAGATGTAATGAACTAATCACAGAGCCGTATGAGCATCTTAAGATATTACTTTAGACAGTCTTGAAATAAGATCTGATTATGAATACTAGCCTTAGGAATACGGAAAATAAAATACCTGTGGAGGAACATCATTATTCCTTAATATCATATTCACAAATTGTTCTTGCACATGTGTGGTCGATGTAGTACGTTTGAAGGAAATTGATTTGATGTTATTCTTTGCTCTGGAGTCTTTAACAAGACGCTTGAGATATCGATTTCTGCGTCTCAATTTTATAGTAATATCATACAAAGATTTAGCTATAGGACTTAGATGACGAACACGTGTCACATTTCTTAAATTTGGTCTTACATGTTTGCTTCTTCTCGAAGATTTTTCCGTATTTCTCTGACCATTATCATTATCATTATTATTATCATTTTGGATAAAATCATTCTGAGAATCTACAACACTTTCTGTCTCTTGCCCTGAGATTGTCGGAACTTGATTTTGTTCTATATCTTCGCTATCTATTAAACTTTCTGTATCTTGCCCTGAGATTTTAGGAACTTGATTTTGTTCTATATCTTCGCTTACTTGTTGCGATTGTTCATTTTGTAAATGTAAATTGTTATCTATCGTATCAGCTACCATGACAGGTATTGCTGTCTTTATCAACTTACGACAATGTAGAGAACAGGAGTAATCTGTTTCTGAAAAGTGCTTATGGCATACTTTATATCTTTGCAAATCCTGAGCACAATAATTGGTTAACTGATCCAATTTTAAACTGTGTATCCATTGTGAACATCTCTCAATATCTTTTGGAAATTTGTGTGAAGGCACTTTTACTCCTGACTTGCAGCCAGGAACGCAACAACTTTTGCCCATGTTCTAATAAAAGTTAAGCAGTTTGGGAATTTTTGTAGAAACTCTTACAATTGTACTGTATTTAGAGATGTGCAAATCCGAAGGATTTGTGAAATCAAATCGAATTTCACTATTTGTTTCGAAACCACCCAGGTAGCACATACACGTTTCAAAAATGTTTTATAAGCGTTTTCCGAAACGTTTTATAACCGATTTCTGGAAACGTTTGTCACGAGTAAAAATGTCCATTCGAAAAACGTTCGAAGGAACGTTTCTTTACTGATCAAATAACGCTTAAAAAACTATTATAGAAACGTTTTGTTTTAACGATAAAGACATTTTAGATAAAGACGTTTAAAATTCCTACTTTTCACGTCTTTTCAACGTGTTTGTGCCGTCTTTGAGACATGTGTGAGAAGCTTCTAAAAGCTTTATGCATATACCATCTATGACGTCTATTTTTTTTCGAAAAAATTCCTGAACTGGTGCACATTCATACAATAAGTTAAGCTGGATTCAGACAGGACGCGTCAAGCGTCAAGCAGCGAGCAGCAACCCAATCAGCGAGGTGATATCAGCAGTGGCGTAGAAAATACCGCCTCGCTGATTGGTTGCTGCTCGCTGTTTGACGCTTGACGCGTCCTGTCTGTGGCCCCCTTTAAAGTGAAACAAAATATACTTGTCTCACTCTAACTTAATTCCATTACTGATGTTTACCAGTTCAGGACGTTGTTCAAAACGGAACACACGTATAAATGTTCTTTCAATGACCACGTTCAGCAGAACGTTTATTTTGCAACTGTTGGAATTTTTCTGAGCGTAGATTTGTACGATGACAAATAGATTAAGACCGGTAGGACGAAATTAATGTAAGTAAATAAGTGGATATATGTGTATGGATAAAATAGTTTATTATATGTAATATAAATTTATTAATTAGTGCAATATATATTTAAATGTTTCAAAGAAGGCCACTATATATATGTAGGTAAAGCAAATTAAAATTTAGAAAGGAAAAATTTAATAAATAGGTATTTTTGTTAACTGTAGAAACGTAACAAATACATTTCTTAAATCATGGTTTTAAAAACATTTTTGTTCAAACGTTTGTTAATGGTTCTTTACGGTTATGAAACTATGTATACGTTTAAAAACCGTATATGAAAGTAATATGTGCTATCTGGGCAAATCAAACCAAACCGACAAAATTGCATGGAAATGTAAAAAAAAAATCAAATTGACAATATGGACCCGGCCTAATAGTTTGCACATCTATTAATTACGTATTAATATAATAAACTTACCAATCTGCTCCGTTCTTGACGAATGTGGAAGTGGAATGCAGACAAGGCCAAAGCGACAGGCTAACGCAACGTTTTACGTCGACACACGAGATACGTATGCGTACGATGCACGGAGGAAACGCCGATCGCCGACTGAAAAATATAACTGACATTAATTTGTGCCGATTCTCGCTCGATTCACTATTTACGAATGATGATAGTAAACTTACCAATCTGTTCCGTTGACGAATGTGGAAGTGGAATGCAGACAAGGCCAAAGTGAGAGGCTGACGCAACGTTTTACATCGACACACGAGATACGTATGCGTACGATGCACGGAGGAAACGCCGATCGCCGACTGAAAAATATAACTGACATTAATTTGTGCCGATTCTCGCTCGATTCACTATTTACGAATGATGATAGTAAACTTACCAATCTGTTCCGTTGACGAATGTGGAAGTGGAATGCAGACAAGGCCAAAGCGACAGGCTAACGCAACGTTTTACGTCGACACACGAGATACGTATGCGTACGATGCACGGAGGAAACGCCGATCGCCGACTGAAAAATATAACTGACATTAATTTGTGCCGATTCTCGCTCGATTCACTATTTACGAATGATGATAGTAAACTTACCAATCTGTTCCGTTGACGAATGTGGAAGTGGAATGCAGACAAGGCCAAAGCGACAGGCTAACGCAACGTTTTACATCGACACACGAGATACGTATGCGTACGATGCACGGAGGAAACGCCGATCGCCGACTGAAAAATATAACTGACATTAATTTGTGCCGATTCTCGCTCGATTCACTATTTACGAATGATGATAGTAAACTTACCAATCTGTTCCGTTGACGAATGTGGAAGTGGAATGCAGACAAGGCCAAAGTGAGAGGCTGACGCAACGTTTTACATCGACACACGAGATACGTATGCGTACGATGCACGGAGGAAACGCCGATCGCCGACTGAAAAATATAACAACAGTGACATTAATTGACCGCACAAGATGACCGCCGATCGTTGATTTCGAACACTTACATTACTAGAAAATTCGGCAATAACTCGTGTCGTGATGCTCGTGATCAGTCGCGATGCTCGTGATTGCTGGTGTTGCTGACAATTGCCTGTTGTTGTTACCCGGCATGTACGTCGTTACTCGGCTCACGTGACTGAGTTCAACTGACGCCATATTGAATTTTGGCTACGTAGTTCCATTTTCACGAAGGAGCCAAATTAGATGGCGCTCGAATACGTGACAAATTTTTCCCATATGAGTGTACGGACCCTGATTTGATTGTAGTGGGGGTAATCGATGTCGAAATCGACAGGAATAGGATTAAATGGAGGTGAGTTTTCTAGTTGTTGTAATTTCTGGAGGAAGGGGAGAGGATCTTGATTTGAAATAATTGCTTGTTTGATCTGGAACCTAATCTTTTTAATTTGAGTTCGTTTACCTCCCTTTTTCGTCATTTAACCGGATCCTCGAAAGTGAACTTTACAGCTCGCCACACTTTTCGGCAGCGCTCTAAACCAATCCGCCACACACACTGCTCGCCACACTCTTCGTCAGCGCTCAGTTCGTCAGCGTAGAGGTCAAATTCACTTTCGGGAATTTATTACGATCACAGTCTTTTCTGGAAACCAACCCCGTAATCGCCACGCCTTTGGCAGCGAAGGTACTAGTTCGCCACACTCTTCGTCAGCGCCCCAGCACAGATCGCCACACTTTTGTCAGCGAAAACTGCGAGTCGGAATACCAGAAGTGGTTGATTAAGAACGCGAGATGAGATTCCAGATTTTCAAACTTGTTCCCCTTTAAACTTATCTTACCTTTATTCTAAAAATCTAAATACAATTCGTGGGTGAAGCTCGGTCTTATAAAATACGAGAATGCAGGGACTAAGTCCCAGAATTGAGCGCGAATGGATCGTAGGAAATCGAATAAGAATTAGGAGAGAGTCTGAGAACTATGTCTAGTCAAGACCGAAGTTAAAACTTATCTGCTTTCCGCGGCGTTTTTCCGCCCTATTTATACCCGAAAAAGCCGGAATCTCCCGCGCGAGATTCCCGCCTTTTCCTACGCGTCTTAAGGGGGGAAGTTGTCTAGAAGCTTCTAGAATCTTCTAGAAGCGTCGTTTTGGGCCCATCTGGCCCCCAGCCCTTCAACGGATTCTGATAAGATAACCTAAACATTTACATTGATCCGACCATCCCCTCGGAATTCCGAGCTAAAGTGCGTCGTCTAAGCGTTCAAAAGTGCGTCGTCTAAGCGTTCGAAAAGCGCGTCATCGAAATTTTAATATATAAAATTTCAGTACGTAACAAGACCTAAAAATGTGGCAACTTGTTAGTCGACCATCTTTGCGTATAATATGCTGTAACATAAACAGAGTGCAACGTAAAATGGTACTATTCAAAATACGCAATAAGTCTCCTCATCTAACAAACATTTTTGCAATTCCATTCCTTCACGACCAAAATATTTCGATTGAGATGAGAACAATTTTAACGCGTGTCTCTTAACAATATTTAGATAAAAAAAATATTTATTTAGATTGCTGCCAATAACTTACTTAATATAATACACATATTTATTTAAAATTAGATATTTTTACTTAATTTAAATAAAAATAATAAGTAAACGTATTGACGCTCTTCAAAGCAAAAGCTAAATAATAATATTACGGCCTATATTCAGAGCAATATTAGGTGTTAATAAAATCATATATAATTTCAAATTTTAATGATATCATAAAGCCAACGTTTCGACCTTACTTGGTCATCCTCAGGGCATAAAATTAATAATAATAAGGAAAATATATTTGTCGGAGTTCACATGAGAAACATTAGAAATTATAGAGTCATTGTCGATGAACGGATACACACAAATAGAAGCGAGGTCAAAGTCAGATTCAAATTAACGTTGTCATATGGCTCGCAATTACAATAAAATTATTACCGGTTACAATAATTCGCAGTTGACAATAATGCGGATTCGGTACTTTTTTGTCGCAGTGGTCCTCTATGGAGTTCCATCGCATCTTCGGCTGTGCTCGGCGTTTGAAATTACCGTTGTATATCGGTAGTAAAGCGGAGGTTTTAACGACCGATATTAAATCAAATTCATGTCAGCGCGACCATCCTTAGTGGCAACTGTATGTCAGGATAGAAATAATTAATCACACAATTGAATTTCCCTAATAAAAGATGATCGACTTACATAAGTGGTCGTGTCAACGAAACTTGTGTTTGGAAGAGCGTGTACTCCGTGTGAACTCCGACAAATATATTTTCCTTATTATTATTAATTTTATGCCCTGAGGAATGACCAAGTAAGGTCGAAACGTTGGCTTTATGATATCATTAAAATTTGAAATTTATATATGATTTTTATTAACACCTAATATTGCTCTGAATATAGGCCGTATTATTATTATTTAAATAAAAATATTTAATTCTAAATAAATATGTGTATTATATTAAGTAAGTAAGCTATTGGCAGCAATCTAAATAAATATTTTTTGGATCTAAATATTTTTTTCTTAGTGCAGAAATCCGATCAGCGGTCCCTACACATACATAGAGGCGTTACGTACATGAGTGCTCAGCGGCGCTGATTCGCTGAACGCTCATATACGTGAGCGCCTCTATGTGTGCGTAGGGACCGCTATAGTCGGATTTCTCGGTGGCGCCTCTGGGTCTATGGTGGCGCCGTGTGTGCACGTGTTTTGTTTACGGGCCGGGCATTACCACTTCGGTCGTGAAACTCGTGTGAACGGATGTGCGCCATTCGGGCAACACATAAGCTATTATATATTTGATTATTTTATATTGCCGAACACGAAAAGATTATAAGATCATTATAAGATCGTATTATAGAATCGTACATAACCTTATTTTATGAGATCGCTGGACATCATTGGAAAAATTCGCCGTAAGTTTCAGTAAGTTATTGCACCAAATCTATTGCAGTGATAGACTAAAACTGAATCGGAATGATCTTCGAAATATATTATGTGTGTTTTAGGAAATGGGAGAGACAGTTTGTTTGTATCAACTGGTAGAATTTGTCGGTGAACAAATTGAGAATGATAAAAAAAGTATTGACTGTGTTCCAACGAAATGGATTGAATTTGATATGATTATTGGACAATGCTTCACAAAGTTTATGCCTCCACCTTATACAAAGGAAAAAGAAAAATTATTGCATAAAATGATTATAGATACCTTCGATCCTTTGGACGAGTGGCCTCGGTACCCTATTACCATTCGAGGTCGTGCAGGTGTGTTTCCAAACATTTGATTGAATTCATAATTATCAAGTCGGATAAACAGAAAAGTCATTGCTAATGAGTCAAATGTAAGCTGCGGTCCAATACAATTCATTTGTGTTACTAAAGAATCAACAGTATTTCTTGTAGCATAAAATTTCTTCTGACCGATATGAACTTTTCTCTAACTATCCCTTTTAAATTAATAAAATATGTGCAGTTTATACACCAACATTTCACTGACCACCTCATCAGAGACGATATCAAGAAAATCAATTTTTTTCCACTATACTATTTCCCTAGCACTGATTTGTGCTACTCTCTTCTAACAAAACTGCATTGACAAATTTGTATCTAATCAAGACTTTTTTAAGTTTCTGTTTATTTGCCAAACTAAAATTATCAAATTCTGCATGCAATTAATTTTTTTTTTCTAAATTGCATATCTATACAGCGAATTATAAGGAAGCAATGCAGCGTTTGAATCGTTTGCGTGTCGAGGATTATGCATACACAACAGGGTCCGAGGAGGCTCAAGAAAAAGCTGCACAGGCTGCACATTTTTTCGCAGATCGAGCTAGTAAAGACAAAGCAATTGACATTATGAACGTACCTACTCTGCAAATGACACCCAATGAACACGAGTCTCAATTTTCTAAGAATCGTGAGTATCAGAAATAACCGGTATAATATGTTTATCTCGAGTCTTATGCATCAGTTACAATTATCTAGATAATTTTAACAGTACATAATTGTACTGTAATTGTAATTGACAAGTGTCCTCCGTAGCGCAATATACACCTTCAAGCCGTTCAACGTCAAGCTATTCAGACGAAGATGGTCCGGTTAGAGATAGGAGTCCGTTGAAAAAACCAAGATCCAGAAATAAGAGTCAACGATCGGTTCACGATTCAAAAATATTACCGACACCGTCTACTAAACGACCACGAAAAAATGGTGATATTAATTTACATAATTTCGAGTAAAAATATTATGACGTTTATGTTATAATACAGCTATAAAATGTGTTTATTCTCGTATATAATATTGTACAGAACGCATAGGACTAATTCCGAAAGATCAGAGTTCCACACACACAGCCTCAGTTTCTATACGAAAGCAAAAGAAAATTTATCCAAAACTGAATAAAGAAGTATCTGAAACCGAATCTCCGAGAACTGCGACGTTCGCAAACATCGGCCGAGCTTGTCCGTTGGATTTCGATAGCAACATTGACGATGGTGAGATTGAACGATCGGGTTTAACTGTAAATTCGTATTCATTGTCAGTGATAATCCATAGACCTTGCGCAACCAATGTCGGAAGTGCAGAATGTATCCACGACTTCGGGTGTCACACGAGCAGCAAACAAAATTTCTACAAAACTGTCGGAGAAAGAATTTTCTGTGAGGAAATCTTCAAGACCTGAAATGCGCGAAAAAGAAGAACTATCTGACGTATTGCCTTCGGTCGATACCCAAGCGTACTATGGTGTGTAACACCATCATGCATTACATTATGCTCCATTATCGATTGTATTACCGTCTGACTCAATTATTCACATTTTTCGAATCGGACTGCACTTACAGATATGAAGTTACTTCAGAAGGAAATACGAAATATTAGATATGATCAACGACAATTGATCGCCGTAGTAAATGAAATGCGAACGATCCTTATGAACACTACAGCAACAGAAACGGTGCCTATGAGTGTGTCTTTCGAAGGGAAGTATTTATTACAACTTCCGTTCACGACTCATAAACAGTTCATAGAATTCGACACAAAGCTCTCAGAAGATGCACAGTGCCGATCAGCATTCGTGAGTATCGACGTCTTTTTAACAATTAGAAGCCCGCTGTGATATTAAATTTAGTTTATTCCAATTTTTAGATACAAGCATTGTCGCGAAAGTTTGATGACAAAAAATCAATAACAAAAAACATAACCGCTATATTAAAAAGATACTTGTCCCGCGATATCGCGTTGTTGTACAACGCTAAAAAAAAAAGTCGATGAAAAGTTTATATTTAAAGATACACAGTTTTCTGCTTGTTTACTAGGTAAGACAGAGTGCATATAGTCACGAATAAATCTTAAAAATAAATAAACTAATACATACAGAATAAAATAAAAATTGTTTTGTTTCACAATTACAGACGTTATTGACGACAAAATTGATAAGCAGCATATACCTCCGGTATCCGACAGGGAATATCTGGTGCACCTAGGAGCAGTCCTATCTAACGTGAAGGATTGGGGGGTGCCACGAGCCCATCAACGTTCGACAAAATCAAATTCAGCGGATGATAATGCGTGAATGATTAATGCGCTTTATTTTTTTATTTCTTAAAAGTTATTAATGTCTTATTTTTCAAAAAGTTATTGATGTATTTTATTTTTTATTTTATTTTATTTTATTAAACTTTTATTAAGTATGATTTAAGTTTCTTTTAAGATTGGGTAATTACGGAACGTTGCTTTCTTTAAATTTTACGAAACCAAATAAATAACCAAATATTGTTACAAAATAAATAAATAAATACATATTTATATTAAAACAATTATATTTATGCATTCATAATTCATATTTACACGCCCTGGGATGTAGTGCTGGCTTAGCAGCTAACTGGATAGTTTCTAGAGACGATATATAGCTAGAATTGGTAGCCGATTACGATCTAGTGCTTGGATAGTTTCCCATGTCCAAGAGCTAGATAGCGCAAAGTTACACATAGCACGAGATGCTGACTAGTTTTACTAGATAGAATTTGGATAGTAAATAGGAAAACTGGCTTGCCCCGATCCTTTTCCGGGTCTGAATTTCCACACGGGAATCTGGCAACGTGATTCTCCCTTCCTCCCGGCGGATCCAAAAGAACTCAGTGCCGACCCTGAGATCCAAGGCACGGCACAACAATTGGTGGCAGCGGTGGGATCTGCCAACCGGACGAGAGGACATCCTGCCAGATTTGCGCCTGCAATACGGGAACGGATCATTAGACGGCGGTAAATATCCCGGAGAGGAAAAGCCAGCCAGATCCCGCGTGAGTGAGACGACGGTAGCAGCCCCGCGTGTATCAGCGACACCGGAGAAGCCCCGACCTACCGCACGGACTCACCAGCCATGCAGCGACGCAGGGACGCAGGGACGCAGCGAGCCAGCGACGCAGCAAAGCATAGACAACGCAGCGAAGCAGAGACAACGCAGAAGCAGTGGAGTGGTCCTGTCAGACATCGACGTTGCAGAAAGCAGACACCATGCGCTACGCGGCAGTACTCTAAGTCCGACTCTCTTTGTAAGCCGATTACGGCACGCGCCGCGAACCAATTTGTAAATTGCGAGCGTCTCAATCGCGAACGCGAGTCCCGAACGGAAGCGCCGAAAAAGCCTTCGCGATTTCAGGAGTCACCTATGTTAGAACGATAAATGTCGGACGACCAGTCCCGACAAACCCCTGTCAGCAACGCGTCATTCGTGCTCAGCGAGCGCGCGCAGCAAGCAATTGAACACAGCCGTCAGAGCCCCCGCCGGGCCACACGACACACGGACCGCAACGCGTTAAATAGCGTACGCAGGAACCTAGACGCGCAATTAGCTGACGACAATACGCCAGTGCTCGACCTACATCCGAACGTCGTGTTAGAGCGCGAATTCGCATTTTTGGACGCGAGTCTTTGCACCGCGAACGACAACCCGCGAACTAGCCTAGATAACGACAGCGGCGACGAGAATACACGCGAAAACCACGACAGTGACGCACGCCAACTGCCCCCGACCGACGGCGACGCACGATCAGACACCTCGGCCGATTCTCAAGGCGAAAACGAAGGGAGAGGAGACTTCTCCCTAACGTCGTACGATAGCGACATATTTGACCCCGCGGCAGGAGACTTTACACCGCGAGCAAAGAAAATGAGCCAGCAACGAGCTGCAACGGGCATTTCCCCGCGCGTGGATATAACGCCCGCTCAGATAAGCGAGGAAATTAATCGGCTGGGACAGGAAGCCCAGCACCCGCTCGAAACGAGCCAACGCCGAGCCCCCGAGCCGGCACGAGCGGGCTCAGACGCCCGGGACGCCGTGCTCAACGATGTCTTGAACCTAATGCGCGACATGCAGGCGCGCATGGACCGCACGGAGACCGTAGAATTCGACCGCTCCGTAAAGATGCTCCGCGCGATCTGCGAGATACAGGACCGCGTAAGCCGGCTAGAATGCGCCGCATACGACCGCTCCGACGCACGAGACCGCCGCCTACGCAGCCAGGGTCCGTTAGACGTCACATACGGGCGAACGCACAGCGACGTCCGTAATCAACCGGGACACAACGTCGGGTTCCTCAGCCTAAAGGAAGCCCGTGCCATGATTCCCGAAGTAAACGGAGAATCCCGAGAGCGCATCCGCGAATTTATAAACGCGAGCACGTACGCGATGAAAAATATTCAGCCAGCGGACGAATCGATGCTCCTAGAGGCCATATTATGTACCAAATTCAAACCATAACAGATTTCGACACGCGCGATATTCGTGACTTTGAGCAACTGAAACGCGAGTTAGAAACGGAATATCTAGGAAAGCGCAGCATGACCCATCTGCAAATCGAATTTAACTCCTTGAAACAAAAATCGGGAGAAAGCGCGCAAGAATTCGGGCGACGCGTGGAAAAGCTAGCCCGAGAATTATACGAGGCCATGGAAGAAGGCCAAGGCCATTCGCAGGAACAACAAAAGGCTATCCTCGACAGCATCAAGATGCAAGCCCTACATAATTTTCAAATAGGATTGCACGAGGACATCAAAATGATAGTCAGAGCGCAGCGATACCGAACTTTGCAGGAAGCAATAACCGGCGCTAGCGCGGAGGAAAAGGTAAAGGGCCCCACCCCGCGGAATGGACAGACAACGAACAAAACTAAATTCGACGCGGAACATGCGCGATATCCGGGGAATGAAGCGATACAGTGCCACAAATGTGGAGAAACAGGCCATTATGGGCGAGACTGCCGTACGAGCCGACACGCGAGTAAATTCTCCTTGCCGAAGGCGGAAAAGCCAGGAGGAGTAAATACAATTGAATGCACATACTGCAAAAAGGCAGGGCATATCAGAGAAGAATGTTGGTCGCTGAACGGACGACCCAACACGGAACGATCAAGCCGATCGAAAACGGACGCCCCCAGAAAGGCGTCAGTAAATTTAAAGGCACGAAAGAAGAAATCGCGAGAAACGAGCGATGAATCTTCCTCCAGTAGCGGCACCGAAGAAGACGAGAGACCAAAGAAAAATAAGACACGAGCCGCCGAGGAGTATCAAGTGTCACAAATAACGGGGAAACATAACGTACATGCCTTAAACCTGATAACACTGCCGATCCAAGAGGCTAAGAACGGCAAGACGAATTTCTTATTAGACTCAGGAGCGATCCTGACGCTAATAAAAGTAGGAAATTTAAAAGGCGACACTATGATGCGAGAAAAACGCCTGACATTGACCGGAGTGACAGGACACAAGATCCACACTCTCGGACGAATAAAAGCAACCGTAGACATCGGACGCCAGAAAATACGTCATACTATGTATGTACACTGCAAATAGGATCGTATTTGCATATAGATAAAATTTACTAGCACTAAATTTTATTTCTGTACCTAAGACGGAAGAATTTTAAGATTAACAAGTTTGATATCTTTTTTTTTTTTAAGGAATGTCATAATTCCATGTACACATAGAAAACGATTCTAAATATATATTATTATAAAGGCAACAAACGTCTAAATGTTCTGACAGAGGGATATAATCTACAATATTCAGTTTATTACAATTCTTATAATTTGGTTTACGCACCGTATACTTTCTTCATTTACTTTCAAAATTTTTAATCGTAAGCATATCGTTGAAAAATCTACAATATACATATATATATTTGAACTTACAATTCTTATATTCTTCCATTTCTTAATTATCTTCTTTCGCTTCTCGTAAAAATATATTAAAAATCGATATAATCTAGAAATTCACTAAAGATCAATCCAGACAAACTTGCATAGGTGCATAATCATATGCATAAAGAAACGGATTGGTCTATTTCCTTATGCACATGCATATAGGCCAATCAATTCTCTTATGCTTATGTTTATGCGTTATGCAAGTTTGGCTGGATTGACCTTAAAGCGGGGAGCACACACTTCTGCACAACGCATAATGCGTAAGCATAAGAAAATTGATTGGTCCATTTCCTTATGCACGTGTGTGTGGACCAATTAATTTTCTTATGCTTACGCATTATGCGTTGTGCAGAAGTGTGTGCTCCCCGCTTAAATGACATGATATGTGAAACTCGCAACTTATGAAGAAATGACATATGATATGTGAAACTCGCAACTTATGAAGTTTTCTACAGACTGAATTTTTGATCGATTGAATTTAAAATCGCGCAAAACAGGCTGTGCTTTTATGACATGTTTTTGACATGATTACATGTTACTGCTAATTTCGTATTGACGTAATATGTTATAAAAAAGAAATAAAGGATTAAGAGATAGTAAGAGAGCATCCTGCGCTCTTCATCGAACATCGTGTGCTTCCATTTCCTGACAACAAACTTCATAAAAGAATCCTGCGTCTTTTTTAACGAACTTCATACGAGCGTTCAACACGACTTATTCGTAAGTTTCTTGTAAATTGTTCTTAGGAGTTGACGATTACCTTGTATTTCAGTTCGAATAGACGATGTAGAATATAAATCTTTTCGAATATAATATCATTATGTATGTTCATATATGATTATATATGAGTATATATGATTATATATAATTATATATGATCATATAGAGACAAAATTCATATATAATTGCATTATAGATAATTATATATTTATACAGGGTGTTAGAAATAAAAGTACCCAGCCGAATAGGGGGGGTAGATTGGGTCAAACTGAAAAGAAAAGTCCTGTACCATTTTGCAAAATTCGCAATAGTTAACGAGTTATTAAATAAAACGTCTGAGCGAATGAGCGCACAAGGAGCGATAGAGGCGGGTCTCGGCTGGCACGGTGCCCGGCGCGCGGTGAGCGGTGAGGGGCGCGAGGCGCGCGGCGCGTGGCGAGCGGTGGGGGTCGAGAGACGAGCGGCGAGCGGGGCGCGGCGCGGCGCGGCGAACGGCGAGCGACAGATGATATACCCTGCGGCGAAAAAGTATTAGAGCCAGCACAGGTAGCACACGTATTGCACAGGCATTGCCGTAGCGTCTTACGCCTTAGATAATTAATATTAATTAGTTTAGCTTGAATTATGTGTAATAGAAACATTTAATTTTAATAAATGTAATTATTTTGCATGTCAAAGTTTACGATTATTTAAAGCTTTACTTTAACTTTTGTTTATGTTAGAATAACTTTAATGGTGCGTGTCCACCTGCGAGTAATGGTGCGTGTCCACCTGCGAGTAAAACTCTCGAGAGTAGCTCTCGAGATTGATTCTAGCAAATGGACATACTCCTGAGAGTACCTAACGGAGAATGAATCGCAAGTCTCGGCGAGCAAACTTGTCAAGACCTACTCGCAAATCGACACGACGTTATTTTACTCTCGGAGATCAGCTCGCCAAGCTCGAACGCTGTTCGTATTTTGAGAGCTACATGTTGAGAGTAAAAACCGAGATGGCAAAAGTTTGTTCCTTTGATGACACAAAGGAACGTATTGAATAATGCGGAAATCATGAACTATTGTAGAATACTACTGTGACAGAAATAAAAAATTTTCAAATTTTTATGTTCTGCGAATAGAGTGCGAAAAAAATTCATAATTTAAAGAATTAGATAAGAATATTTTTAATACATTCTCTAATTACTTGGTCAATAATTAGTTACACTTTAGTTTTACATAGTTTGCACGTTTTATAATAGTTACACTGTAGTTTACAGTGCTGAAATTAAATATACTTTTACATCGCGAATTTAGTACATTTAAAAAAAAGAAAATAAAATTATTAAATATTTACATGTTATTTTCTTTTTTTTAAATGTACTTAATTCGCGATGTAAAAATGTATTTAATTTCAGCACTGTAACTAAAACGTGCAAACTATGTAAAACTAAAGTGTAACTAATTATTGACCAAGTAATTAGAGAATGTATTAAAAATATTCTTACCTAATTCTTTAAATTATGAATTTTTTTCGCACTTTATTCGCAGAACATAAAAATTTTAAATTTTTTTTATTTCTGTCACAATAGTTATAAAGTATCGTATTCCACAATAGTTCATGATTTCCGCATTGTTCAATAAATTCCTTTGTGTCATCAAAGGAACAAACTTTTGCCATCTTGGTTTTTACTCTCAACATGTAGCTCTCAAAATACGAACAGCGTTCGAGCTTGGAGAGCTGATCTCCGAGAGTAAAGTAACGTCGTGTCGATTTGCGAGTAGGTCTTGACAAGTTCGCTCGCCGAGAGCTACAATTCGTTCTCCGTTAGGTACTCTCCAGGAATATGTCCATTTGCGAGAATCAATCTCGAGAGCTACTCTCGAGTTTTACTCGCAGATGGACACGCACCATAAGACGTGTTTATTTAAAAAAAAATAATTGTATTAAAAGAACTCAAAATAATATTTAATTTTTACATGACATACGCATAAAACGTTAAGTTATCACGTTGACATAAATGTAACATATGAAAATGTTAAGAATATAATAACATTGTTGTATGTATATTTTACATTGAAGTAATAATTAAATTTTGGTAACACAAGGAAATTTTAACGTATGAACCGATACGTACACACAATTTTTTGCTGCGTACGTGCCGCGTAACGCAAGATTCTCGTACGTAATTTCTGTACGTAAGGCGTAAGATACTACGGCAATGTACGTGCGCTGGCTCTTAGTCTCTCGCCTTTTCGATGGCAGGAAAATGATACGCTATCATTTCCACACCACCTTGCGGTAGATAGCTTGGTGCGTTTTTTTTTATAGTGGTTTCCCCAGTAGGCCTAATCCACTCTCATTATTTAATGCAAAAATTGTTCGAAGTGCCGTCCTCTCTCTCGTATGCAGAGTTCGGCCCTTCGTACAATATTGCGCGTCGCACGGTGCGCCATGTCCGGCGTAATAGTATCGAAGGCCGCAACAATAGCTTCACGTACCTCGTTTTCTCCACCATTACGCCGCTGCTCGATTAGACTTTTTATATGACCCCATACAAAAAAGTCTAATACATTTAAATCTGGCGACCGTGCCGGCCAGGCGATTGGGCCACCACGACCCATCCACCTATCCGGAAAACGTGCGTTTAATATTTCGCGCACTTGACGACTAAAATGAGCGGGAGCTCCGTCGTGCTGAAAAATTAGCTGCGCCCGTACGCGAAGGGGCACATCCGCGAGAAGAACTGGCAATTCATTTTCAATAAAATTGGCATAAATATTGCCAGTTAAACGCGGTGGGAGGAAATATGGACCGATCTGGAAATAATGAATGAAAATGTTTCTTCACTTAAACAACAAGAGAAAATTGCTTTCTTTCTACTGTTACTTACCACTTGATTCCCGATTACTCCCGCCCATACGTTTATGGACCATCGATATTGAAAATTGCCCTCACGGACGACGTGCGGGTTTTCATCCGACCAATAAACGAAATTCCGGGAATTGAATACGCCGTTTGGTGTAAACGTCGCTTCGTCGGTCCACAGAATGTTATCCGGGAAAGATAAATTCCGTCGGCATTGCGCGAGGAACCCTACGTATGTTTTTTTTCGACAGTTTCTAATTATTGTACACTCAAATTACCGCGAATATAAAAAGTTGATAATGACAATACCTTCACAAAAGTATATCCGTGGTTCTAGATCTCGCGCTAAAAGCTGTTGCACCCGCTGGTAGTGGTACGGATGCAAATCATTCTCTCGTAAAGTGCGATGCACCTCGTACCGAGAGAGATGAAACTCGCATGCTGCACGACGCACGCTGTTGTTCGGATTTGCTTAAAATGCGTCGAGTATTCTCTCTTCGTCTCGAACACGACGACGCACTGGTATGTCTCTTCTATTATGCACAAGACAACCTGTCTCACGCAATTTTTGCACAACACGATAAATAGTACGTCGTGTTGGATGCACACGCCCGGGAAATCGTTCCGCATATATCCGAGCCGCGGCACGCGTATTTTCACCTGCTAGCCCGTAGGCCACTATCATATCGGTATATTCCTCCGAAGTAAATCGCATTGTCGCTGTCTATCACTATGCGAAGGTTTACGCGACTACACAAGAAGTTGTCGTGTAGGCGAATCTAGCCAGAAACAATTGACTTTCGGTGACTGTAGACAAAAGAAAAACATACGCGGGAATCTCGGGATCAGTCGATAAGTGTTCGCGCGGTATTTGATAGCGACAATAAGATTTACTTGTCAAGAATATAAAAATGTGATAGTTGGTTGCTAACTAGCGCAGAAAAATGCGTGTGCCACGACTCGAATTTATGCGTAGCATAAAAAAATGCGTGAGACAGGTTGTCTTGTGCATAATAGAAGAGACATACCAGTGCGTCGTCGTGTTCAAGACGAAGAGAGAATACTCGACGCATTTTATGAAAATACGAATAACAGCGTGCGTCGTGCAGCATGCGAATTTCATCTCTCTCGGTACGAGGTGCATCGCACTTTACGAGAGAATCAGTTGCATCCGTACCACTACCAGCGGGTGCAACAGCTTTTAGCGCGAGATCTAGAACCACGGATATTTTTTGTGAAGGTATTGTCATTATAAATTTTTTATATTCGCGATAATTTGAGTGTACGATAATTAAAAACTGTCGAAAAAAACATACGTAGGGTTCCTCGCGCAATGCCGACGGAATTTATCTTTCCCGGATTACATTCTGTGGACCGACGAAGCGACGTTTACACTAAACGGCGTATTCAATTCCCGGAATTTTGTTTATTGGTTGGATGAAAACCCGCACGTCGTCCGTGAAGGCGGATTTCAATATCGATGGTCCATAAACGTATGGGCGGGAGTAATCGGGAATCAAGTGGTAAGTAACAGTAGAAAGAAAACAATTTTCTCTTGTTGTTTAAGTGAAGAAACATTTTTATTCATTATTTCCAGGTCGGTCCATATTTCCTCCCACCGCGTTTAACTGGCAATATTTATGCCAATTTTATTGAGAATGAATTGCCAGTTCTTCTCGCGGATGTGCCCCTTCGCGTACGGGCGCAGCTAATTTTTCAGCACGACGGAGCACTGGCTCATTTTAGTCGTCAAGTGCGCGAAATATTAAACGCGCGTTTTCCGGATAGGTGGATGGGTCGTGGTGGCCCAGTCGCCTGGCCGGCACGGTCGCCAGATTTAAATGTATTAGACTTTTTTGTATGGGGTCATATAAAAAGTCTAATCGAGCAGCGGCGTAATGGTGGAGAAAACGAGGTACGTGAAGCTATTGTTGCGGCCTTCGATACTATTACGCCGGACATGGCGCACCGTGCGACGCGCAATATTGTACGAAGGGCCGAACTTTGCATACGAGAGAGAGAGGGCAGCATTTCGAACAATTTTTGCATTAAATAATGAGAGTGGATTAGGCCTACCGGGGAAACCACTATAAAAATAACGCACCAAGCTATTTACCACAAGGTGGTGTGGAAATGATAGCGTATCATTTTCCTGCCATCGAAAAAGCGAGAGACTAAGAGCCAGCGCACGTACATTGCCGTAGTATCTTACGCCTTACGTACGGAAATTACGTACGAGAATCTTGCGTTACGCGGCACGTACGCAGCAAAAAATCGTGTGTACGTATAGGTTCATACGTTAAAATTTCCTTGTGTTACCAAAATTTAATTATTACTTCAATGTAAAATACACATACAACAACTATGTTATTATTTTCTTAACATTTTCATATGTTACATTTATGTCAACGTGATAACTTAACATTTTATGCGTATGTCATGTAGAAATTAAATATTATTTTGAGTTCTTTTAATACAATTATTTTTTAAAAAATAAAACGTCTTTTGGTGCGTGTCCACCTGCGAGTAAAACTCTCGAGAGTAACTCTCGAGATTGATTCTCGCAAATGGGCATATTCCTGGAGAGTACCTAACGGAGAATGAATCGCAGCTCTCGGCGAGCGAAATTGTCAAGACCTACTCGCAAATCGACACGACGTTATTTTACTCTCGGAGATCAGCTCATCAAGCTCGAATGCTGTTCGTATTTTGAGAACTACATGTTGAGAGTAAAAATCAAGATGGCAGAAGTTTGTTCCTTTGATGACACAAAGGAATTTATTGAACAATGCGGAGATCAAGAACTATTGTGGAATACGATACTTTATAACTACTGTGACAGAAATAAAAAAATTTAAAATTTTTATGTTCTGAGAATAAACTGCGAAAAAAAAATCATAATTTAAAGAATTAGGTAAGAATATTTTTAATACATTCTCTAATTACTTGGTCAATAATTAGTTACACTTTAGTTTTACATAGTTTGCACGTTTTAGTTACAGTGCTGAAATTAAATACATTTTTACATCGCGAATTAAGTACATTTAAAAAAAAGAAAATAACATGTAAATATTTAATAATTTTATTTTCTTTTTTTTAAATGTACTAAATTCGCGATGTAAAAGTATATTTAATTTCAGCACTGTAAACTACAGTGTAACTATTATAAAACGTGCAAACTATGTAAAACTAAAGTGTAACTAATTATTGACCAAGTAATTAGAAAATGTATTAAAAATATTCTTATCTAATTCTTTAAATTATGAATTTTTTTCGCACTTTATTCGCAGAACAAACATTTAAACATTTTTTTATTTCTGTCACAGTAGTTATAAAGTATCGTATTCCACAATAGTTCATGATTTCCGCATTATTCAATAAGTTCCTTTGTGTCATCAAAGGAACAAACTTTTGCCATCTCGGTTTTTACTCTCAACATGTAGCTCTCAAAATACGAACAGCGTTCGAGCTTGGCAAGCTGATCTCCGAGAGTAAAATAACGTTATGTCGATTTGCGAGTAGGTCTTGACAAGTTTGCTCGCCGAGAGTTGCGATTCATTCTCCGTTAGGTACTCTCAGGAGTATGTCCATTTGCTAGAATCAATCTCGAGAGCTACTCTCGAGAGTTTTACTCGCTGGTGGACACGCACCATTACTCGCAGGTGGACACGCACCATTAAAGTTATTCTAACATAAACAAAAGTTAAAGTAAAGCTTTAAATAATCGTAAACTTTGACATGCAAAATAATTACATTTATTAAAATTAAATGTTTCTATTACACATAATTCAAGCTAAACTAATTAATATTATCTAAGGCGTAAGACGCTACGGCAATGCCTGTGCAATACGTGTGCTACCTGTGCTGGCTCTAATACTTTTTCGCCGCAGGGTATATCATCTGTCGCTCGCCGTTCGCCGCGCCGCGCCGCGCCCCGCTCGCCGCTCGTCTCTCGACCCCCACCGCTCGCCACGCGCCGCGCGCCTCGCGCCCCTCACCGCTCACCGCGCGCCGGGCACCGTGCCAGCCGAGACCCGCCTCTATCGCTCCTTGTGCGCTCATTCGCTCAGACGTTTTATTTAATAACTCGTTAACTATTGCGAATTTTGCAAAATGGTACAGGACTTTTCTTTTCAGTTTGACCCAATCTACCCCCCCTATTCGGCTGGGTACTTTTATTTCTAACACCCTGTATATATAGAAAAAGGAAAATTTTAATTTATTTTATTTTATTAAACCTATCTATTCGTTATCTTCAAATATTTCTATTATTATTTTTTATTTCGTTAATTACAAGCAAACTATCTCTGTCTATTGCCTATCTAAAGAATCTAAAGAAAATTATTATTATTGTATATCTAAAAAGATATCTAAAAATATTTTTAACATCTTATTATCTGGAAAATAAACGTCAACAAAACTCAAGTGATTAGACAGCTTATATCCAAAAATATTATTTTATTTCTTGTAAAATTTTATTTTAATTCTTTTTCTCTTTCTGTGTCTATTTCTCAATAAATTATTGTAAAAACAAATATGAAGGTGTATATAATTTAATAAATTTATTTAATTGATATTAATATCAAGAATAATTATAACTAATATAAATATTTGATAAAATATATATTTAAAAAATTTCAATAAATCGCCTACAGGCGACTGGTATACTTGATGGTATACGATTAATGTTCTGTGCAATAAAAACATTAGACACATCAAATAAATAATGCGTCGACATAACGAGTTCTATTGTGAACTCGTTGCGTGTTAACACCGCGAGAGCATTCTCCCATAAGCAAAATAAATCAATAAATAATAGAGGGTTCCAGGATTAATTATTTAGCCTAGTCTGATTTATTCTATCCATTTTAGGGCAACGGATCTGTGACAAGTCGCATTTATCTGCATTATATATATTACGTGAAAATAATACATAAATATACAATCTAATATATTCACAGATTCGTTACCCCATTATAAAAATTCATTATCACTCACCGATCAGATGCGCAACGGGCGGAGTTGTTCAGCCACGTAGCTGCGATGATTCTGTAACACAAAAACGAAAGATTCAAATTAAAGAGACGTTAAAAATGACCAATGTTTCAAAAAATAATTTTTACACGCGTCTAATTCGTCTTTTAATTAGATTTACTAATGTAATTATTTATTTTCTGGGAAAAATCTTTACGAGAATAAACTTTATGAAATTTTAGATGGTTTTACTTTCTCAAATTATTTCTTACTTATCCGATTATAAATCGGCCCGAATAAATGGAAAAGAACTATTAATTTTAAGATAAGAAATAATATTTACCCCAAGGTTGCTCCGCCGGGGCCCGATGCCTCCGCCAGGCCTCCTCCTTCTCCTCTCAGAACGGGGTTGTCAGGCCTCATCCTCCTTCCATTTCTTCTTCCGTTGCACAGGACACTCACGGAACCGCTGTCCAATATTTCGCGATCGAGTACGAAGTAACTGTAATAATACGATCGCGACACTTTATTATACACTCCCGAGATGAATGTCTGCGTTCTGCGTTTCTACGGCGCGGCGCGTGCTTCTATTATTTAAATTCGACGATATATTCACCAGGCTGCTTTTCCCGCTGAGCGCGGCTAACTTCTTACCGACGCGGACGTCCCGCGGATACAACGCGAGTCGAGTCAACGGCCGAATTGAAACGACCGAAAATATACGCTCGAGACACACTTGCGATACAGCTCGAAATACAGCGTAAAGTTCCGCGAGATGCGAATGCAGTTAAACGCTCGACACATATGTCACACATATCATCACTATGCGTCGTTATTCTAAATCACTGCGCGATTCGCGTACTCTGTACTCACATCAAATCCCACGATATGATGTCCGACGATTCTCGACCAACGTTAGTCCAGCACTTCGATCGTCTCCTCACTCCTGTGTGCGATAACAGTCCATTATTTATTGAAACATTCGGCGTACATTAATCCTGATGTATATTCACTTCACTCCGATTCCCGTAGCCGCTCGAGGTGTGTGCCGCGCAAACGACCCAGCGCGCTTCGGCCATGCTCGATCGTGACTCTGCGCGAACGACGAAACTCAGTACTCAGTCAGTCGCGCACACGGGATAATCCGACGATTAAGAGAGAATACTGTATCTTTCTAGTACCTGCGATGTCATCGTGATACTTATCATAGCACATCTCGCGATGTAATAGAGCGCTACGCACGGAGCCGCTCAGTCGGCTGCCTGCCGGTGCGAGCATCGGAATGTGAATGATAGCGCGACCTGCGCGACCGTCACGAGCCGTGGGGTGGGGGCCGCGGTGCGGCCAAAACAAAGTCGAGCGCCCGCGTGCCAACGCGCCAACGGTGTCTCACCGCCGGCAATATTTAATTATTTACCTGACGATAACGTTTATATAAGGCCCGGGCACACAGAAAAACTTAAGCAGTAAGATGTAAGCAGTAAGGAAATCGACGGTACTAATTTTTGGTAATAAAGCAGGGCACACACACTTTTCGTAGAACGTAACAGTAAGGTTTCGACCAATCGTGTTACTCGATTCTTACTTCTAACCCGGCCGAATCGAGCGATTGGTCGAAACCTTATTCTCTGTTACGTTCTACGAAAAGTGTGTGTGCCCTGCTTAATTCGCTACCGCCTACGTTATATGTTTCTCGTGTTTCAATTAATGAATGGGCTATTATCGCATATTTTTTACAGTTGTTTCGTTGGCCCATTTTAGCACATTGCGTGTGAGACGATAATTCCTCTTTCAATAATATTTTGATCTGAAATGAAACGATTTAAAATAAAAATAGTAATCCGAGCTTTCGCTCAGTCGGCTCTTTGCTCGCTTGTTTCTTTATAACATAAAGATTTTTATATTATATGTAAAATTTTTTCGTGGGAGGCGCGGAATATAAAGATTTTTATATTTTATATATAACACAAATTTTATATTATAAAGAAACAAGCGAGCGAAGAGCCGACTGCGCGAAAGCTCGGATTACTATTTTTTATTTTAAATCGTTTCTTTTCAGATCAAAATATTATTTTGCGCGAAAGTTCGCATTACTATTTTTCGGTTTGAATCCAGATTTCTTCCAGATCGAAATATTATTATTGAGAGAAGGATTATCGTGCAATATGCTGATATGGATCCTGGAAACAACGCGGAAGACATGCGATAACAGCGCATTCATCGAAATACAAGAAATGGAATATATATTCGACGTACGTTATTAATTCTGTACCGCTAGGTATATTAAACGTTATCAGGTAAGTGTAAGTATTGCCGGCGGCGAGATCGTTGGCACGCGGGCGCGGGCGCTCGACTTTATTTTTCGTACGCCGCGCTGTGTGGTGTTTACAAAAACGGTCGCCGCGTCGCGCCGCCCGCGGCCACCCCCCCACGGCTTGCGACGGTCGCGCTATCATTCACATTCCGATGCTTGAACCGGACGGGCACGGCCGAGCGAGCGACTCCGTGTGCGTAGCGCTGTTACATCGCGATAGACAATCACAATGATATCGCAGGTAACAGAGAGATGCAGCGTTCTTTACTATTAACCATCGGGATTATTCCGTTTGCACAACTGATGCTAATTTTCGCCGTTCGCGTGTGGCCGAAGCCGCTGATCGATCGTTGCGCAGCAAGCGCCTCATGCGCTTTACAGAAAATCGAGTCAAATGAATATAGAATTAATGCACGCCGAATATTCCGTTGTATTTCCGTTTCGATCGTTCATTGATATACTGAATAATCTAGCTGTCGCTTTCGCATTTCGAGAACGCGGCGTAATATCGCGAATCGTCGGATCGTCGTGGGATATTTAATGTGACGAAATATGCGAGTCGCGTGATTTAGAATAATGAAGCGCGGCGATGTGTAGTGTGTCGATCGTTTAATTGTGTTTGTAATTGTGAAAATCTCGTGGATTTTATGTGTCGCGGCGTGTTTCGACTGTCTCGAGCGTGTAGGTATCTTCGAATGGTTCGCTCGTTTCAATTCGGCCATTTGCAGCGTTAACTCGACTCGCGTTGTAGCTTGTAGCCGCGCGGCGTCGGTATGAAGTTAGCCGTGCTCAGCGAGAAAAGCAGCTCGGGTGAATCGTCGGATTTAAATAATAGAAGCGCGCCGTAGAACGCAGATCGTTTCATCTCGGGAGTGTCTAATATAAAGTGTCGCGATCGTATTATTACAGTTACTTCGTACTCCATCGCAAAATATTGAACAGCGATTCCGTGAGTGTCCTGTGCAACGGAAGGAGGAGTGGAAGGAGGAGAAGGCCTGACCACCCAGACGTTCTGAGAGGAGGAGGAGGCCTGGCAAAGGCATCGGGCCCCGGCGGAGCAACTTTGGGGTGAGTGTTATTTCTTATCTTAAAATTAATAGTTCTTTCCCATTTATTCGGGCTAATTTATCTCGGATAAGTAAGAAATAATCAAATAATTAGAGAGACCGAAATTTTATCTAAAATTTTATAAAAGTTTATTCTCATAAAGGTTTTACCCGAAAAATAGGTTAATTATATTAGTAAATATAATTAAAAGACGAATTAGACGTGTGTAAAAATTATTTTTTGAAACATTAATTGATTATTTTCAGCGTCTATTTAATTTGAATTTTTTATTTTTGTTACAGAATCATCGTAGCTACGTGGCTGAATAACTTCGCCCGTTGCGCATCGGTCGGTGAGTGACTTTTTTTTATAATAGGGTGATAAATCTGTGAATATTAGTAGTATATTTATGTATTATTCCCATCTAATAATGCAGATAAGTGCAACTTGTCACAGATCCGTTACCCTAAAATGGATAGACTAAATCAGACTAGACAGCTGAATAATAAATCCTAGAGCTCTATCATTTATTGATTTATTGTGTTTACGGGAGACTGCTCTCGCGTAACATATATGTATAACATACCGATTTTATCCTAATCTTTTATAGTCTATCCATCTAGTAGCTCTCGATAGCTTTGTATCAATAAATAAAATAAAATAAAATGACGTGAGAATCAGTAAATATTTTATCGCGAAGCAGAGTAATTTTCTTGTGTAGAAAAAGAAATACTTAAAAGTTGATCGTTTTTATATCTATTTTCTATTATATTATAAAATGCATAATATAATCTAAGATGATACCTATTTCATATGTCGTATTAACCATAATTTTAAAAACATTTTGTAATAAACTACAAGTTATTTATATAAATATATATAATATTTGTGAAAAATTATCAAGACAAATGTAACTTGCGCAAGAATATGACAAATTCTTTATATTATTATATTATTATATTATTATATTATTATATTTACATAGGATTAAAAAGGATTTTTTACCTCGGAATAAAAATCTCAAATCTTAACCTCCGTGTGTCTCCATTACATGCTTAATTATATCTAGTTGCTGTCATAATGCGCATGCGTATATATTTTTCACTTTTAAGCAAGTCATGCGATGGTGAAAGATTTACGTGAAAAATATACATTTTTTCATGAAAAGAGGTCATAAAACTGCTCACTAAAAGTTCACGTGAAAAATTTGACGTTTTGAAAATTTGTAATAGAAAACAATATTTATGTCATAGACACATGAAACCAATGGCAGGCAGTATGTCTTTTTTAACTAAATCACGTGCAAATTAGTATATCATAAAATGTGTACCATGAAAAAATGTAATATCATTTTTTCATTTTTCACGTAAATATTTTCACATGATATTCGTAACATGAAAAGTGAAAAGTGAAAATCTTTCATAATCGACCCCCAGGGAAGCTAACGGTCCCCTCGAAAGTCTAATAAAGGTTATTCTCTCTCTAACCCGAGTCGTGTCTCTTACCCGCGCGATCCTGACCTTACCGAGAACGTTCATAACAACCATGCTTTCAAATTTATCACACAGAAAAACAATTGAAATAAATTAGTATTTTTTCTTTATGCATTTTTTCCTTTTACTTTTCTTTTACTTCTACCTCAAATATTAATGTAAAATAAAACATTAGCTACTGTTGATTAAACAATCTTGATTTTTAGTCATATTTGTAGTACAATTATGAAGATTTGCTTGAAAAACTTGCGGCCCAAGTTGACTCCAAAGCGTCTGACGAGCAATATCGTCGCGCGAGTATTTCCATCTAAAAAAACAGTAAATGAGTTAATAAAATTTACATTGATTGAACGCTAAGAATATTTTGTAAATTGTTTTTAAAATTATAGTTATAATTAATTGAATTGAAAATAAATACTCACGTTTATTATAAAATATGTATGTATTAATAATACAATATCTCTTTATGATTCGCGTTTGTAGGGGCTTTAGTAATTTTATAGTACATTTTAAGCACATTACTTTATTACGTAAATATTACTATATGACATTATTGTATTGTATAGATAATCAATTATATTAAAAATAATTGTATAACAACGTATATATTGTACATATTGTACATATTGTAGACATGTTCTTTTAACGTATTATTAATTTATATCTTTTATAATTAAATTACATAACATTTTCGGCGTGTTTAAATCATTATTCTTTATTATTAAAATTCTTTTATTTGCAATAATGATCGAGCGATTCATTTGATACGAGCAAACATTTGTCTATGAATTGTTCTAAAATCATTATTCAAAGTATTTGTCTATAATTCTTACAATGTTATTACTGTTCATGCATGAAATCTCGACGTAACATGTTAAGAGGAAAGGATTGTAAGATCAATCAGCCGCATTTGGTGCTGATTATACGACAAAAATAATTTGTTGACAACATTTATTAGAGAATATGTTAAGCCTATAATAAATTGTACTACAACGTAAATAAACGCATACATAATGTAACAACGTAGGATAATATTATTGATTAGAAAGGTACGAATGCTAAGTGATACTTGCCTAACAACGAGATAATAAATGTAGCCAAGTATCCTGGAATGCTTATGAATAATGATTATCATCATCATTGATGAAACGATGAATGGCAGTAACTGATCGCGCATTAATCCTCACTCGATTAAAATACATTTAATGAACATGATTTCACGCACGCAAAACATACAAAATAATTTTATGTTATCAGAAAATTGAAAAGAGATTATGATTTTTCTACACAAACAAGAGCATTATTTTCAAGTAAATAAAGTGAGGAAAAATATACTTATTTCCAAAAAATATTTCTTTTCGAAGCTTTAGAATAATTTGAAATGTATATCAAATATTAATTGCAGAAGAAATTTGGAGCGAGTCATTTTTTGAAATTTTTAAGTCACCATGTAAAATTATTAAGTAAATAAAATGATATATTTTTTATCTAACTACAAAATAATTTTCTATTTTCGTAAAAGAAGGTATTTTACGAGCAAAAAAGAGATAAAAATTCGCTGGTGTCATTCTAGCCAGTAAGAATTAACATAGAAGCAAATCTTTTAAGAGATTAACATCTAGTTAGAATACATAAACAAGAAATGACTTGACAGCGACATTTAAATCGTAGTAATCATTTTGAAACCGTAACTAGAAACAGTTACGGTAATTCTTGCAAATATTTAATACGGACGACAGCGTGTTGCAGGCCCGATAATGCCAGAAATTATCGCGAATACGTTCATTAACTTAAGTTCCTTATTAATTGACACCACATTGTTAACGTCGCGCATTTCTCCCGTGCGCGACGCTTATGAAAAAACTCGTATCTCCGCGGAGAGACCCGTTAATCAGTCTAAGTTCGTTTAATCTATCGACGATTTGAAATACGACAAGATCGTACGAACAAAATTTAATATCGCTAGTTGTTGCGATCAGCGACATAACTTCCATCCTTTAGTCCGAAAACGGATAGGTGAATTTGGGGCGTGAAATATTGGTTAAAGAATAATTAAATATAATTAGGCCCGCGGCTAAAGAAAACTCGTTGGTATATTGGAAATAAAGTAACGGTGATAAGTGCTCTTTTTTTTTTTTCGAAACTGACAAGGAAGATTCGGTAACTCGAAAATTTCTACAATTGTGAAATTTTGTAGAAATAAAATATATGCGAACATAATCACATAACAATTTTCTGTTGGTTGATAAAGTTCGAAGAAAGAAAATATTCCGGCTTTCCATATATTGGTTTTTTTAATATCTCAGAAACTAAGAGATATTGAAAAAAAATAAAATACAAAATTATTTTCTTGACCTACATACAACAACATAATAAAAAAATTTTTTTTAATTTTGTTAATAACTTATTTTTCCCTTCTTGATTAAGAAATTTCTATTGTTCAATAATAATCAGATATAAATCTAATAAGCTATACGTTTTTTTAAGAGGTTTTATAAGTTCTTTACAACCGCGTATGAATTAAAGATTGCAATTTTTTTAAAACGTGAAATTAATCGTGGGTCCCCTAATGTAATGATTTACCTGTTTAAATATTTTTTGAACACTTTAATACGTTTTTGGACATTATTTTCATATTTTTAAAAATAATAATTTCTGATTTACACACACATAACACACACTTGTGAAAAGCTTATAAGATACTTTATATTATCGGACAATATAAAAATTCCCAGATTAATAGAACGATAAAAGAAACATTAAAAAGTTCTTTGAAAATCTCTTATGTTATTGTGGGCCACGAAAAATCATTTTCGTATTTAATATCTAGTAGTTTCTAGAAATACAAAATTACAGAAAGTCAGAATGTCTTTAAATGGATGTTTTACTTTTAAAACCGAAACGAAAAAATTGTTCATATTTTATTTCTACAAAAAGTTATATGATTTTCGGGTTGCTAAACTTTCCTTGTGAGAGGAATGTTTCTTCGAATAAAAGGAATTCTCGCAGCGGAAGGACACGCATATTTCAGTATTGAGAAAAGTCAATTGTGTATTAGTTTTGCTACTCCGATTCGTTACGCTACTACTAGCTTTCCTTCTTATGCATCACCGCTTTACACGTGGTGCGTCGGGCAGAAAACATTAACTCTTCATGGTCGAAACGATCCTGTGTGTCAAGTGACATGTAAAAGAGTTAAAAAGGAAGGTAATCAATAAATGGGGCATATAATGAGGCATGATTTTTCTTAAAGTTCACAAGGTTGTCGGAAAATACCATAGAACTCGGTTCTATAATGTTATTCATGTAGAAAATAATATTCGTTAAAATAATAAATATATGGTCGTGTCATAAATTTAGTTTATAAGAAGAATAAATTTATTTCATAATTAAGATAAACATGGACAGCATGAAATGTATACCTATTTTATTGAATTGATCAATTGCAATATAAAAATAATTATAACCATTAAAAACGTTCACTTTTTGACTTCACAAATTTCTTCAAACAATCGGGCTTCAAACTCTCGCAGCACGCAGAATCTCGACGCTGCTGCCTTCATCAAATCAACCTTCTCGATATTTCGATGAGGCTTTGAACAAGTCTTTTTATCTAAATTTTATAGAAGAAAGTTTGTTCTAAATCTCACCGAAATATCGAAATTCTAAAGATTGATTTGGTAGAGGCAGCATCAATACTCGATGAAGTTTTGCGTGCTATGAATGGCTTTGAAGCCAGGGGCTCGATTCTTGAATTCGCAAGAGAAGCGTATACGAAAATTCTGTTCTTACAGAAACGTTGTAAATTGATTGGTTAAGAGATATGTGATAGCCAATCGACTCCAGAATCGAATTCAAGAATCGAGCCCCTGATTGTTTGACAAAAGTAAAGACAAAAGACGGACATTTTTATAGTTACGATTATTTTTATTTTATATTTGATAAATTCAATAAAACAAATATATCTTTCGCGATGCTTTTTATCTTAGCTATGAAATATATAGCTATTTTTTTTTTTAGGAACAGAATTTATGACACAATAATGGATTCAATTACAATATAACTGTTCGCACCGTTTCTTCATTTTTTTGTTTGAATCTTTTCGTTTTCTTCCTAACACGGGAGGAAATATTTGTAGTGCGACATTCAGTGTTGAATATGATTATCGATTACAAATAGCAGTGGAGCTTAAAAGCGAGACTATTTGCATTGTGGAGTTCGAAAGGAACCAGAGTCTCAACTGTTTTTCGATTTAATTTGAATCTTATTCACGAGGCTGAATATATAAATGGCCTTTTAAAGCCGTTGTTTTCGCACACATTTAATATCACGCGCTATGTATATACCATATTATATATTACGTATCTAATTTTCTCCTCTTATTTACAAAATCTTATCCGCGCCTAAGTACACACATTGATAAAAGAAGTTAAGCACCCAGAAACAATTATCGAAGAATAACGAAATTTGATATATACAATTACGTGGTAGGTAGTGCGAATAATTTCAGATTGAATGAGCATGCACGTCAGATGGACCATTAAAGGGCATAACTGTCGCTATTAACATAGACATATACTACGTTTACGCGAGCGTTACTTCTGTAGTAACTTACGATAATTCCTCCGCATAAACGGGATTTTCCTTCGCGTAAACGGGATTTTGTAGTAACTTACGATTTTGTAGTAATTTACTCCGCGTAAACGAGTGAATTATCTCAAGTTGCTACAGAAGTAACGCTCGCGTAAACGTAGTAATAGACAACGGTTGTCCATCGTGGAATTCCCACGTGGAATTTCCACGCCACTACGAACAATTGACGGAGTTCGAAAGGAACCGCATCGTGGGGGGGGGGGGGGGGGTTGCGCGATGCAGGGCTGCGTTCGGAAACGTCCGGGTACACACGGGTATACTCCCTTCTCCTTCTAACTCGCTGAGATAGAAAGAGAAGGGAGTATACTCGTGTGCACTCGGATGACGTTTCCGAACGCAGCCCAGGGTGGTCGTTTCACCTGAGACGTATACAGATGTGAATGTGGGAAGATTGCAGACGTTTAGTTTTATTTCCTTTCAACGCCTGCTTCTAGGTGCTTAACCTTTTTTCTTGTCAATTATTGTATATCGACTTAAGGTTTAAGAGACAACGATCCTCGCGCTGTTTTTCATATCCTACAAAGTACGGTTCGCAATTATACCTATGGTATATTCGTCGGTTTCTTTCTCTTTGTGCTATAACATCGACTTGGTACCGTAATATATAAAACTCTCTGATTTAAAATTGAATATTTCGCGGTCGGGAACGGTCGTTTACGCGCGCTAAACCGAGAATTCTCGTTCGCAACTGACATTATACACGTACATATTTAATTTCTTTTTCCACGATTTCTCTATCTATCGATTTCAAACACGTAGATATATGTATCAAACTACCGATAATCGCGCTGATTGCTAAACGAGTCTGTGGAACTCCGTTATGGATTGTACCGCGCAGCGGCAGTTCGTTAATTAATCGTTCTAAGGTACGTGTTTGATACAGTCAAGTACATCTCCACTCATTCGTAAAAACTGACAATACATATCAATATTCTTGACCTCTCTGTCTCTCTCTTCTAGAAGTAATACATCTCGTTTAAATGATAACTTTTAAAATAAGTCGACTGCATAACGGGTAATCTTTTTCTACAACTGTTATACCATTTAAGTAAAGTTCTCCACGACATGGCGACATGACGACGACGAGAAGATATGATTATGATTCGACTCGATAAGATCGGAGAACTTTTAACCAGGGAAAAGTTAGAGCTTCCATCTATATCCCTCCTTTGGAGCTTTAGAATGAGAAATCGCAAGGTACTTGCACTTGAACCGGACGTTGCAGTTTAGACTCGTGTGAACAGGTCTCTCCTTAGACTAGTACTGTTATATATAGAGTCCATTAATGTCATCGTTCATTAATCGGCTTATTATCGCAGGCAGTTATATACTTATGAAGTTACTTACGCACCCTTCGGGCCGACAGTTCAATATTTAGTTTTTCGTCGTATGTCCAATTAACGCATTTATAACAATCAATCGTGCATCTCTACTATGCCGTATTTTCCCATTAAATCGGATAACGACTGCTCATAAAAGTCTTTTTTATTTGCGATTATTAGAACATTTCTTTAGTCGTAATAAAAGTATAAGGGAAAGAAAGAAAGTTCAGCGTTAATATAAATAGTGACGATAAAAAGATTCATTATCTTTCTATGATATATTATACCTTAAGAAGATTCTATACCTTCATAAGGTATAGAATAACATTTCTGAGTAGTATGTTACCGCTAAATTACTGTGCATTAATGATAATTATAACAATAAATACAAATTTATTAAATAAAATGTCTAAAACTTAATAAAATAAAATTATATTATATTTTACTGTTTGTTTGTTGAGAAAATCTTTGGTAGCTTTTATCGTTACTCGATTTAATCACGAAGACATCGATATATAGTCACGAAAAGTAGCTCACGATGCTAGGCACATAAGTACACATGTATAACAGCTATTATTATATTAGTACATGCACGCAGTGTCAACGTCTATTTAGATTTCAACGCTATATAATATTTTGTACAATCACACACACACACACACACATTAATTTAAAAATATCCTATTTCCCCGGGAAGCGAGATTCCGCAATCATAATACGTGTATTTACAGACGCTCAATTATCAAAGATATTAATTAGTCGTTAATTAAAATAATTTAATAATCAAGTGATATCGGTGGAGCACAAATCCGCGATGTTTCTTAAGTACTAATTGAATCGAATAGAAGTCACAGATCTTATAAAAATAAAGAAGAAAAGGAAGAAGAAAGAATAATTTGGATAATATTTGCGAAAAAAAGTTATTTAACACTTTGATTTGCCAATTTAATTTTGTAAAGTCAAGAAGTACGAGGGTATTTATAAAATATGCAGGTTTAGATTAAATAAACCATAAAAAATAAATATAAAAATAAATATAAAAAAATAAACAGTAAATAAATATAAAAATATATTTTATACAATGTATATTATATGTTATACATATGCTATATACAGTGAGGAATGCTATACAGGGTGAGGAAAAAGTATCAGATCGATAAAATATTTTGAAACCAAGGTATTTGAGAGAAAATATTACATACAAAAATTGTTTCAACCATGTTTTATCACGAGGAAGTTGCCAGGTCGATAGTACTTAAAAAAAATCTCGATGTCAGGTACAAGAATATCAAATAAACAATAAAGATTTCTATTTAAGATTTTAACATTTGCCTTCAGATCTCTTTCATAACTGCATTTAAGATTAAATGGGTACCTCAGTTTGATGCATTTGTTGAAGTCCTACTTTTGTATGTAATATTTTTTTCTCAAATGCTTTGTTTTTGAAACGTTTTATCGGTCTGATATTTTTTCCTTATCCTGTACATTATTACAATTTATATAATATAATTTTAATATAATTATAATATAATTTCAAATGAAATAAATAAGAGTGTCATTTACAAACCGAAATAATAGGTCTTTTGTGATTGAAACAAATATAAATAGAGAAATAGAAAAATAAATATATACAATCATGTTTCTAATAAATCTAGTGTATTATTTTTATATTTTATTGTTCTATTTTAATGTCTTAATGAATACTTAATAAAATCATTCCTTAATTACGACTAAATAAAATCATCACTTACTGCCATATGTGTGACATGATAATCAAAGTGTCAATGACTGTATTCAAATTAATTGTCAACGATACGTATGCCATACAAACATTCGTTTCAGATAATATTAACGCAGAGACACGTTACGATAAATAATCAACAACGGTATCTTAGGCGTATCGTATATGTACAACGCGCGAAATAGCAACATAGGAATCGAATTAGCTAGACATTCTTTCGATATTCTCTGGAAACGATAATAACAGTCCTAACGAGTCGATATAGACTTTGCTTTCGTTAACGCTCTACGCTTACGATGGCTATAACAACATTAATATAATTGTCGCCGAAAAACGCTTCGTCGAGTCTTTCTTACCTAGCAATTCTTATCGTGCTGCAAATAAAATCGTTTTGATTTTGGCTTCTTTGTATAGGAATGTGTTACTTGTAGGGTCGGTGTGATATCTCTCTCTCTCTCTCTCTCTCTCTCTCTCTCTCTCTCTCTCTCTCTCTCTCTCTCTCTCTCTTTCTCTCATTAAAATAGTTTATTATTAGGCGTACTCTCGATGTAACAACTGCGTTGAGACGCGTTAAAAATAAATTCATCGTTGTCTTAACTTTAGCGCATTCATTGTGCCTCGAATTTATATACGTTCGAGCTGGGATTAATGTTCCGTTTTTTTTTTTTGCGAGGATCTATTCTCCAACTTGACACAAGTTATTTTTACTTAAGGATAAGCTGTGCAAAAGTTTCTACGCTGAAAACGAAAGGGAATAATGTGCGAATTGGATTTGTACTTCACGTCTCCAATTTCATTGCAGCCTCTCTCGCATAAATTTTAATATATAAGAGGAATTTTTACCTTAAAGCCGAATTGAAGATAAAAGCGATGGGTTTTTTAAGAACGTCCAGATCACCACGACCAAATTCCTATTTCGAATATTTGGCAACTAACACCTCTATACGCACAGTCGCTGTTAGTGTCATATAATAATTAGTAATTCTCGTTTCTACTACGACTGAAATTAACGCTATCGCTAACATTCGCATCCGTGATTCGTCTTCGAGCGATAGGATGCGATAATTACCTCGGCTAATTTGATTATCGAATTGTAATACTTCCGTATATTCCTAGCACACTCATATCCGTTCATAATTAATTAACGTATGTACACAGTATTCCAAAATCACGAGGATGAGTTTTAAGGACCACCTTCGCGTAATTTCGGGCGATCTATCATCATTTCGAGTAATTTATCATTTACCGTACCACGTCGATATAACAATACCGAGATGATTTTGTGAATAACGAGCAAGAAATTTTGCTATTTATCTGGCGCAAATTAATTATGAGAAATATCGAATATTTAGTTTATACAAATCCTCTCTCTCGTAGAGGATATTCTCTTAATATGAAATAATATGAATATACAATGCATCTCTCGTCCATTGTTTTCACGTCGAAATACTTGGTACTTGCCGAGTTCCGATCAATTCGAAACTCATATAAACTCTGCGTTATTGGCGCACATATAGGAAAAAGGTCTTTGTCCGCGAAAGCTGAATAGACCCCAAAAACTCAGCCGCGTGATGCTGGAAACTTGCTGAATGTCGACGAGAGCGTGGCGTACGCGCGCCCGAGGATAAACAAAACACGATGGTTTCCGATATGAATAACTGTACAAAATCGTAGTCTGTGCAAAAGGACCATTTTTTCGGACGACCAAGTTGCGGCCGCCGAGTATGAGTTTACGGTTTTAAATGTCACCCTTTGCACTCAAAATTATTCTGATAATTTCCCATAATTTTCTGACAATTTCTCGTTGTCAAAGAATCTATCTGTCCTGAAAGAAGACACGATAATTTAGAAATAGAAATTATTCAGTTGATGGAAGCTTTTTCGATTTTAATTTAGATTCCTCTTTTATAGTTCAAATGTATATTATTTAATTTATGATAAGAATGTCCGTCAGATTTAGTTATACAGGGTATTTCTTAAATACTGTCCAATATTTTATGAGTTAAAGAAAAGTTTATATGAATATATATGATCTCGAAAATCTCATTTCAGAGATACAAGGCGTTAAAAATTCTATAAAATTATTTTATTCTTTTAATTACCATTTTTTAGAATCTTTAATGAGAGAATGTACTTTAATGAAATAATAAAAATCTGCAGAAAGATTTGATTCCAAAAGTTCTGGGCAGTAATGCACTAAAATTTGCTTCTATAGTCGCCATTGACTTTTTACAAAATATTACAAGTACTTACTAGAAAAAGAACCTTTTTTCGTTTAAAAGCTATTAAAAACAATTTTATAGAATTTTTAACACTCTGTATCTCTGAAATAACGCTTTTTGAGACCATATGTTCACACGAGCTTTTCTTCGTGACATGACCTCAAAAAGTCAATTCCTAAAATATCGGAGCGTTACGAAACATCCTGTGTAACTTGGTGTGTCGCCACGGGAGTACAAAGAGTTGAACAAGCATTGGCAGATCACTCACATCTCGTGGGAATATATAAAACGTCTGGCGCTTATAAAATGCTGTCGAGTGCGGCAAGATAGACGAGGCCCTTCGTGCTGGTCGGAAGCTCCGTGAAGGATGCTGAAGGGGGTATCTGTCGCGATTCGGGATGACCGTTCGAATACTACGAGGAGAATTCGGAGAAGGTCGGCGAGTTGCTGTAGCTTAGAATCTGCTCCTCGTTCGGGCACGATCCCTCTTTCCTCGCGCGCGCTTCTACTCTCTCGGAAATGCTGCTGATCGCGGCTTCGTTGCGATCGCTCGGCTCGAGAAGGAAATACAAGAGTATATGGATTAGGAATTGCGTCTCGTGACGATAAGCCGTAACGAACGTTACAAAGCGTGGCAAAGTAAAATAAAAAAGCGCTACAAAATAACGCAAACGATGTAGCGAGAGAGTTAGCCATGGTGACAAGTTCCAGAAAAGTAAATTTCTGAAAGCAAGCGAAAAGAGAGAAGTCCTGCGATGCAACTTAAATGAACAATCGCCAAGTGCGCAATAAAACGACGAATATTCCTTGAATAAAGCGAGGTATAAAAGTCCAGGTATCGAACACCTTGCGGGCGATTTGCATGGAAAAGAAAGGCTTTCTTGCGTATCAAGCTCTTGCAAGCTAATTGAGTCAGCTGTGCTCGATTAGATTCTCACTATCACGCTCTTTTGAAAAGCCATTCAATCTGCTCGCGTTCCTGCTGAATAATCCTCTGTCGGAGGCGAGGAAAATCCATCACCTGATCGGAATCGCGGCGCGGCTCGCCCGACTCCTCGCGGTGGCTCCTCTCGCGTGCTTGGCGCATCGCCAGGCTGACCGGCGGGCTGGCGGTGAGCTCCGGCAGTTCCTGAACGGTCGACAGCTTGCGCTCATCTTCGTCGTCGTCGTCGCCGCTGTCGTTGCCGCCGCCGCTGCCGCCGCCGCTGCCGCTGCCGCCGCCGCCGTCGTTGCCGCCATTAACAACATACACCTCCGCCTCGGTCTCGCGCATCCTCGCCCGATGCTCTGGACAGGGAGGGAGGTGTATGAGAGCGACCTAGCTAACGGAAGTCTCCTCGACCGACGGGCTCGCCAGCGCCTGGGTCTCACCGTTCGCGTGCTTCCGCTCGTCCGCGCGTCCCGTGGCCCCGCGGGGCATCGTCGGGCTGCTGCGCGAGGCCGCCGAGGCCGATGTCACGCTCTGCATCGTCTGGCTGCGACCGGCGGCGAAGCGCATGCTGTACGCCGCGCGATTGCCGCTCTGCAAGCCGCTCGTCTGCGGAAGCCCCGAATAAATTGTTAGACATCGTCAGGTGGATTGGGCGGAACAGGGGAGCGGGGGGGCGAGGGTTGTAGTTTAATAGCGAATATATCCTCCCCCGGGCTGTATTTCTACAATGCGCACCGGTGCAAGCGAAAAGCCGTCGCGCGCGGATTTACCATATATAGCGCACACGTATATAAGCACGACTCGACCAGTGGAATGGAAATTCACTCTGCTCGGCATAAATTCCGCAAACAGTGCGGTAACTTACGGCTGAACGTCAAATTGATCGAATTGTTTAGCGTTAGCGTTAGCATATACGTCTTTAACATCAATTTCAGCCCGGCCTTTACGTGCGCCTTTGTGCGCACCAGTGCATCCAGCCGAATTCGGCATAACGTTCACAATTAATTCTGCAACGTTTCAACACAGTGTCCACGTGTTCACCGATCTGTTTCTGACTATAGATTATAGAGACTCGATTCCCCCTTTTGTAATTGCACTTTGATAAAGCGTATTACGATTCTTTTTTAACGGTGGACGTTATAGTTATAGAAAGCTCAGATATTTACGACTCTAAACCTCAATTTCTTGTAATTTAAGTAAGTAAATAAAGGAGGGGGATTGTTATTTCGATGCAATTTTCTCAGTATTTTGTGATCGGAATTATTGCAAAATAAAACGGTTTTTCTATCGTGTTTTAATTTTGAGGAACAAATGTTATTAAATTCTATGATACAAACACGCGCGCGATAAAACACTGTTAAAAAAAAGTGCACAAGAACGAGAATAACGTTTAACGAGAAAAAACGTTTCCCATTGTTTTTTTGGACGCTGAATACGATCCCGTTTAGTAAATTGCTCTACCACGTTACAGTTTTGAGAATTTTGTAATTAAAATTACAAAAAGGACTATTTTAGTGTATTATATTAGAACTTTGACGCAATATACATTCTACGTTAATCATCAATATTTTTTTAACCATAATCGACGCAACAAATTCCTTTTAAGGGCTGAAAGTAACAACATACTTATAATTTTGATTGCAATAAAACTTCTCCAACACGTCACATGTCGTAGTTATAATGTACCAAAATACATTAAAATAGCCCTTTTTGCAACTTTAATTGCAAATTTCTCAAGATTCTGACGTGATAGAGCAATTTGACAAACAGAATCGAATTCAGCGTCCAAAAACTATAAGAAATTATTATTCTTCAGTGTTCGAAAAAAAAGTAATTTTTTGAACAGTGTAATAGGCTGTAATTAATTTTAATAGTTTCTTTCCTTGTTTTGTTGAAGGATAGTGCTCCCTCGCGTTAAGTGCTTAATTCTCTTGATGGAGTATGGAAACCAGAACAAACAGCTTCGACGACGGGATTTGTTTAATAATAATGAATATTCAGGAATTAGCCATAATGCTTACAAGAGAAGGGATTTGGAAGAGAAATATGTTTATATATGTCCCAGAGCATTGAATTGGTAATTTTGCACTATTGTGCCTTCTAATCAATAAATCGTTTATAATAGCGAAACCCCAATGTGTAATTTACTGTGGCATTAGATCAAAGTTTGTCCGACATGCTTGTACTCGCGCAGGGAAAAGGTTAATAGGCAATAGAAATCTGTTTACTTGTGCGAGGAGAGGAGAATGCGATAATTTGAGTCGAATCTAGGTATACGACAAAGTCTAAATTGAGTTCTCGAACGGCAAAAAAGTTACCCCTTGAAATCCCCATCAAAGTTAATGTAATATACAAATTATTCCAGAATCGGCGAAAAACAGAGATTGCTGTTACTATACATATATAATAGTGAGATTTGGAGTCAAGTTATAAGTTCTGGAAACTCTAGGACATTCCGTCTATCCCGTTTCACGAATTAAATTGTTAGATGGGATAAGTAACAAAACCAGCATACGCACGTTAGGGTGACCGGGGCGGACGTTTTTGTACGGCTGGAACAGCACCAGGTAGACCTTGGGCGTAAAGAGACAGCCGAGGGCGACCGAGGCGGAGATGTTGATGCACATGCACATACTCGCGATCTGAACCTGCAATGTAGGCAGCCGTCCGCTCGTCTTTACATGTTAACACAGAAAAACGCGCCATAAGGCTCGTGTGTGTATGTATGCATGTGCGTGTGTGTGTGTGTGTGTGTTTGTCTGTGTGTGGGAAGACGTGTGTATAGTTTCGCACCCGTGGACTCGGGATCTGTGGCACAAACCTTGTAGTCGTTGTTGGTGCCGAAATAGATCGGCACGAAGGCCAGCCAGACGATGCACGTGGAGTACATGGTGAAGCCGATGTACTTAGCCTCATTGAAGTCCTCCGGTATCTTGCGGGTCTTGAACGCGTACAGGGTGCACATCAGGATCAGGAACATGTTGTAGACGAGGGACATCATCAGGGAGAACGTGGACACGCGGCACGTGAGCACCGCGGACAGCGGATACGGATGGATCTCCGTGGTGTCCGGCGGCTCGATCATCAGCCATACGATGGCGCCGATCAGTTGTACTGCGGTGATCCCTGAGCAAATGGGAGTCACGTAATCCAGGATCAGGTTCTGCGTACTTTAGAAGCCACTGTTTGCATTGTTAATCGAATAATGAACGGAAACGTGCTGAGGAGAGAAGATCTATGCAATGCCCCGCGCATTTCTCCAAATTATTTCCTCTTCACAAAAGCAGAATAAAGTTATTTGATTAAGAAAGTAGAATTATTTATATTTGTATATAATTTACGAGACTTTATAGTTAATAAAAAGCGCGATTGATTGGAAATCATAACTTCTCGCATAACTTTCTATTAAAAAATAATATTTTATAAAACTTGTAAAATTTTCAAGACACGGAGAGAGGGTAGAAAAGACAATGACGATTAACTCAAATCGTTTTTCAAGTATCTCTTGAGATATTAATTCGTGTTTAAAAATAAATAGCGCTATGGAGCGTGACGTTTAGTTTTGATTGAAAGTGTAACAAGTATACGGATTGCATCAGTAAAGTGCAAATTTTTATCGTGTCTATCTTAATAAGAAATATCGATGCGAAATCTTATCGTAAGGATCGCACCATTATTCCCTTTCTTCGGTCAAACACGGCTTTTATTTCACGTTGTGTCAAGCATCGGCGTGCAATTATCCTCTCAATGCCACAGCTTGTCGACGTGTTTACCGAGGTGAGTGCAGCTCGTACTCACCGATAGCGATTACCACTTGGCTCTTGGGCGATGTGTAGGAGAGCCTCTTGATCTTCTTCGTGCCCTGGTTGAATATCCGCGATATTCGATTGGTTTTCGTGAGGATCGCGCTGTAGCATATACTGAGACAGAGACCGAGGCCGATCCTGAGGTATGTGCAATTCCATATCGTCGGCTTGCTCAGTATGACGAAGCTCATGCCGTAGCAGGAGAGAATTCCCACCAACAGAACGTAACATAGCTCACGTCCCGATGCCATAATCACCGGAGTACGATTGAATCTGCGGTTCAAACAGAAAATATTCACAGCAAGATCGACGAGGCCAGACAAGATACTTTAATTAATTTTTTCGATGTTTGCAGAAATGCTATACGTTAATTTTGTGCATCAAATAGATTAAGCACTTAAAAATATTGAATTGTGGTAAATAATATTTTTGCTAGTGTGCGACTCGATATCTTTCGTGTTTGCTTATATTTCTTTATTTATTTATGTATTATTTTCGACTTTGGTGTTCTATAACATCCGAAAAAAAGTAAAATTTCTTTTAATTGCATTGATTAATAATAAGGAAGATGTGCTTAGGTACAAAATTTGTCATTATATTTTCTCGAGGTGTTGAGTCGTATGATAAATAGTTTAAATTATCAGCCATAATTTTTACACAAAAAACTACGCGGATTTGATAATTACGTGTTAATCACTTAAACTCCAGTGAAAATAAAAAAGGAAAACAAGTCTGTAGAACTTCAAAAGTTCTATTTCTTTTTGTACATCTATGTATAATGAAATACAGAAAACCTTTTAGCCCTTTAATTAAGTAAGTTTAATAGGTCGCTAATTAAGCTTTTGATTAAATTTTCGCTTCGAAAGCATCGACTTTCAATCTTTTTAAGCACTCTTTTTCGATGTTAAAATTCCCCGGTCAACCTCGTTATATTTTCATTGAAAAAGAAGATGTCGGATGTGAGTTAAATTAATTCGTCATTTTTACATGACGGTAAATCCAAAAGAGCTTTTTTGCATCAATTATATTTTGACTTAACGCAATAAAAATTTTAACTTAATCAAATTATTTGTTAACACTTTGCTGTCCGCAGTCTGTATTAAACTGTGGCATCTGACAGAAATAAACAGCTATTATACGAACTGAGCTGTATATATTTTTGATTGCAAACAAAGGCGTCAAAAGACATTTATTAAATTTGCTCTCAGACAATTAATCGTACATTAAGCCTATTACATAATACAAAGGTACAGGCAACGGAAATAACCACATTTCAATTTACCGAAAACTGTGTATTAACGCAATATGGAATATGAAATAAGCAATAGGAACAGAATTTCCGACGCGTTGGATTTCTATTCTCTATTGTCTGTATCTGAACAATCACAGTAAATTCAGTTTTATTATAAGTCGAAATGGGATTATTTCTGTTGCCTGGTTTATTCCCTGTTCCTATTGCCTGTACTTTTGTATTGTCTTCACTCGCGTTGTTATAATGTAACTACTTTTTTAACGTAACTGCTTGCATGTATGTATTTTACATTCCGACATTATATTTCAACGTTCATTGTACTTCTTCTTCATTCTTTGGTAATTTAAAATTAAATCCTCCTCCTCCTCCATCGTTTTTGCTCGATTTCGAGCGTCATGACCCCTCTGCATCTCTCTCTCTCTCTCTCTCTCTCTCTCTCTCTCTCTCTCTCTCTCTGTGTGTGTGTGTGTGTGTGTATGTGTGTATGTGTGTGTTAGATATATGGAACCTACAATTTAAAGTCGATTTCGAACGGCAAATGTAGAGAAGTGCTCGTGACTAGATACTCTCGGTGGGTGGCTATTACCTTCCGAGAGGGGGCGATCGAATAAAAACTGATGATTTTTGGTCGGATTTGAACTCAGATCTTTAGCTCATTAGAGCAGAGAACATATGTCTCTTACACTATAATCATCAATTAATACAATTAAATAAAGATTGATAGTATTATATATTTTTTAAAAGTAAATGTGCAAAAGTTCTTGTTTAATTGTGAAACATTTTGTGCAGCATTCGATCAATAAAGATATCTTACTCTGTGAATTTAGTAGATTTCTAAAGCTGTATATTTTACAGTAACGACGTATATAGACATACCGGTCAGACAGACAGACAGACAGACAGACGTCAGGTACTTATATATATAGATAGAGTAACGCAAAGTAACGTAGAGTTAAAAATAATAGTTTATTTCTAACCGAAAAAAGTCAAACGTATATTGAATCTTTGAGGCAATAAATATCACTTTTTAAGATTTCTAGAAAATAGAACATATTATAGACTTTATTTTAAATATTATTTAAATTATTTCTCTTTTGTATGATACGTTTTGAAACAATATTCTAGATATAATCTTACGTTGAAAGCCGTTTCGCTTGCATTGTGTCGTTTCAATCATGTTTAAAATTGTTTTAGCGTTGCCAGACAACGTTTCGTTTATTCATAACACCTGCATACAATAATTGATATACGACATATGTATGTACGTATCGAAGATTAATATTCTTACATCGCGACGGCTGTGTGGCGTTAGTGGACCGTAACGTTCTGTGTGTTGTCAGCGGATTGCAACATCAATATTCGAGCAACACAGCTCTGTGTCGTCGGCGGACCGCAGAGTGTTAATGATAGTCTTTAAAGACCAATTAAAGAATGGCTTCTCTTTAACAGAAATATCAAGCAATTATTGCAATCTTTGATATTATATACATATACTATAATGAAAACCCAAATTAATTTTTCATTTAACCCGGTTCCATCACTTGGACTCATCTGGGAAGTGGATTTGCTAAATAATCAATTAAATTAAAGTACATACAACCCGATGGAGGGAAACATCTTACCGTATAAAGACGACGGTAGTGAAGAGGGTGCTGAGGATACCGATGGACGCGAATATCAGCGGCACCAGCGCCCAAGGACTCGTCCAGGGTATGACCTCGGCGGTGAGCTTGACGCAGCCCGTCATCGTGGAATTCGGTGCATAACCGGGATTACAGTTCTTGCACGTGTCGTTATACACGTAGGCATCCTCCCGGCAGGCGACGCAACTCCAACAGCAGGGTTCCTGAAAATTGGCGAGTTCCTTATAACATGTAGTATCAATTGAGAGACTAGTGCAAACAAACAATTAACCGCTTGTCTTGAAATCAGTGGAGAGTAACGAAGCTTGTAGCCGCAGTGAATTGTCGATATCAATTGTTAGTAATCATTGTTGTTGACAATTGATTGATAACGATTTAATAATTATCGTAAATGCAACGGTTTTATAATAATCTTATGCATTTCATTGATTTATCGAAAGAGCATGTTGTACATCCAGAGATTAAATTCTGCACGTCGTATACCCGTCGAATTACTGAATTAATTGCGTGAAATTAAACAAAGTTTAAAATTAGAGCTTAGGCGATCCGCTATCGTATTGATATAAATCACGAGTAAATAGGATTTTAATAATAGAAGAGATTTCAGCGAGAAGCACCGAGGGCATGCAGGATTTATGTCTGATTGTACATACAGGAATATACGAGCGAGCTTATGCTTTTAGACAAGCGGATTTTCTTGGATAAGAAGCGACAGTTTGTCAGTATCTATAACCATCGTTGTCTGAACGATTGAAAAACGAGTGACGTAAAGGTACATTTCAATACGTGACGTATGACGTCCAACGGTATTCAGGGAGAAATCTATTATTTTTCATGTAACTGTTGAAAAAATACTGTTAGAGATACCGATGAGCTCTCCATTGACATTTGTTTGAACTAACGGACAAACAGACGGATCGGAATTATTTATGGAAGCTGCATGGAAAAATAAATTTGCTACCGGGCGCAACAAATGCCTCCCGCCTCCCGCCATTATTAGCGTCAGTTTCCTCCGCGTTACACCGCGGAATAACAAATGGTCCGCGTCACGGGTAAAACTGACGGTTTCATCGCAGTTCGAAAGTACTTAAATTTATTCGAGTTAGTACTTGCTCAAGTAATATCCATAAACAACAATAATAGGGGGATAAAAGTGGACCGATGGTGCAGGAATATGACTGGCGAGAAGATATTTCGTAATTATGAAGGAACTTTGTGTAAACGCGTAACTTTATACTTTATGTCATGCGTACCGCACAGAAATTGTATGAATTGACAGTTATTAATAATCTCGCGTTTCAACCAGCCCGCTATTATTAGGATATTATTGACCGATATCGATTTTCAAAGCGTCGCGTATAATTTCTGATTGCTAATAATACTCTAATGGCTAATCATTTCCATTATTGTCATTAGCATTTCCCACAATGAAAACTCTTGTAATTATTATAACGATTACGAGTTACATTATTCGCAGATCAAATTGCGTGTGATTAATAATTTTGCAGAAACGAGTGAAAACATGGCGATAATTGGCGTTTTAATTGTCGTTACAACAAACGGTCATTGATAGGCGTTTATCATGCGCAGTTCAATTGGACAGTGTATGCAACTTGTAACGCGAAACGCGCGCATCAGTTAAATACGCACTTCTAGTGTAATTAATTATTTATTTAATTAAGTCACGCTTAATGAATCGCACCTATGAGCGTTTGCTTGCATTTCTGTTTTGTTTGCGTAATACGAAGGCTGACGTGAAAAATGCGGTGGATTGTTTTCGGATCTCATTATATGCAAGCATGCAATGTTCGTTTAAATCCGGTAATTAACGAAATAATTTCGCATATGTTGATTCGGCTGAAATTCTGTTTAATAGAATTTCCGTAAAACACAATAAAATCTGTGTATCTTTCATTTTGTATTGTAGACGCATTAATATTCAGTAATAGTCTATTATTTCGATTACTGTATGTTCTCCTCTCTTAATTATAAGTTTCTACCGTCCATAAATTAATTGTGATTTATAATTAATTTACATACATGTATGTAAAGCAATTAAACAACACTAAATTATAATTATAAAATAAGAACTAACTGCAATAAGAATATTATGAGAGTAGATTTTTTTACTGCATCGACAATATTAAATGGTATTTATTAAATTGCAATAAAACGCCAATATGTACCTATACTGGATTTAATTTTTATCCTTTTGTTTGCTTTTGTAATGCATTTTGTAATAATAATTTTACTCTACTATATTACTTTAAATGATTTAACTTTTTGGATTTACATTCGCAAAAAAATAAGATATTTATATAATTTAAAGAAAATCACGTTAGTGATTATAAAAGGAATGGTTAAAAAATTTTTTATATAAAATTTTACTTATATTATATTTAAGATCCTGCAGTGACAGACGAACTCGAACGCGAATACAACGCCATCCCAAGCGGAACTAAAAATGTCGATAATATCGACATTTCTAATCCCGGTTCTAAACCGCGTTTTTCATGTTATTGATTTATCTCAGGGCAGTGATCACTATTTTGCGCTCTCTGAACATCCAAGGTCTGCGTCTTTTTAGACGATCCAGTCCGTGCGGCCTTGGCTGCGATTGCAGCGCCGTCTCTGACAAGATCCGGTAACCACGGTTGCACGCAACATTGCTCTTTTTGTCATTCTGCATCCTTATTTGTATTGCTAAAATAAAATTTAGATGGATCTTTTTTTGTACGCATTGTGTGAGTGTGAATCTTACTTCTACTTGCACGATATTATTCCTACATGTTTTCCTAAGGGGAGATGATAAACATTATGTATGTATAAACTGCAGAATTTTTGTTTTAAGCAAATATTGTCGTCAGGTGACAGCTGCATGTGCCCAAATAAGTAATATTTTTAATTTTTTTGTGTTTTTGATATAAAATAGCGTTTGTTACCTTACATTTTTGTGCGGACTTTAATTCTGTAAAAGATTTTTGCAATTCTATAAAGCCAATTAAAAGATCCATCTAAAAACGATAATGTCGGAAAATCATACGGCTGCAGGATCCCCTTAAGATAAAAATAAAAGTATAATATAACATATAATATAAATTTAGATGACTAAATGATATGAAAATTTGTCCTTTAATTTTTACTTGAAGCTCAATCAATTAATGGCCACACTTGACCGCATTGTATCGCCTTCATCATGGCGAGACATTTCGTTAAATTTATTTGGTAAATGCAGAGCTGTGCGTTGGACAGGGAAAACGAGACGGATGCTAAGCCACACGAATCTCTATTTATTTGTGAAATACAAAATACAAAAGTAATGAACTCGAGAACGATACAAACAAAACACATCTGCGCATAGATTGGAGAACTAAGAAGGTATGAGGCAAGAGAACAATAATAGATGGGAGTTCAATCCTCTAATCCGGGAGGATCGAACCACATGGTAACTCCCTCGTGGCATCGATAACGAGGGAGAATTTGCAATATTCCTAACAGATAAGATCGCATTATTTATCAGGGATTCATCGGTTTTGCAATGCAAACGATGTAAGACAAGGGGGTCGATTGTGTATCTTGAAACGAGGTGAAAGTAACAAAAGTGAACAGATTTATTAAATTTACTGGATATTCTAGTAAATTTCCTTATTTATGTAATCTTCCTCGTTTCAAGATACACAATCGATCTCCAAATAGCCAAATCTGACGGAAACAAATTTTGCAAAGTGTTTGCCACAAATTTTGTCAGCAAAACATCAGCAGAGATATGACGTAATCTGCTAACAGAATATGACCGAGAGATTGACTGTGGAAATTAATCGGCCATTTCGTAACCAGTTAAGCGATACTTTCTATTTAAATGATTACGGAATGATAGATTTCTGCTGAAAATCTTTTGTCGGCAAACCGCTTGCTGGCAGAACTCAATAAGTGTAAGAGCACACTTGCCAATCTGCTGCAATCTTATGTTCGAATTTGCAAACTGCTGACATACTTTGCTAACATTTTGCTCACTGAGGAGTTTACTAACTTTAGGCAAAATTGTGGTATTTTCCTCAAGAACCGCGAGCGTTAGTGGACGCCAGCTTTCCTAATAAAAAGTAATAACAAAACATCAAAAGTAATAACCATAAATGAAACTTTTATCATTAACGAGTTCTTTCTCGTCATCAACCGTCGATGAGGCGCGGATGTGATGATTAAGCTTTAAATCTCGAATGAACTCGTTCCGGGAGCAAATTGCGGAAAAAGTGATAAAACGAAAGTAATTGCGACGATGAACAGATAGCAGAAAACGGAGTTTAAGGGACTTTAAGACTTTAAATTCTCTTCCTAAACCTTGAATAAAATTTAAGCTGGAATCAGAAAAAAAAGTTTCCCAAAAAAAGTTCCCTCGTATCTAAGAAAGAAAGCTTAAAAATAATGAAAATTCTGCTGAAAATCCTGCGAGATGTGTGCGCAGGTTGATAATGTAAAAACTATGGATGGGAAAGAAGAAAAGCAAATAATACGAAGAGAGCATATGATTTGTCGATTAAGGTCGCGGATGATCGTCTTGAAATCCGGAAGCAAATTGCACAAAAATGATAAAGCCAAGCCAGCTGCGAGAAGGCAGAGAGAAAGAAGAAAATTTCAGGAGCTTAGATTAAGATTAAAGGAAATGTAAATTAAACTTGCAGGAAATATACCTACGAGCGAAATCAAAGTTTAAAAGTAACGGAGCATACGTACAAGGTGAAATGAATGCTTTCGTTTTCGTTCCTCGAAAGTACTTCGAGAAACATAAACGAGGATAATTGGAACTGTTGATTCCTCCTAAAGTTAAAGTACTACGAAACAGTGGTTGCAAGAGATACTACAACAATACATTGCATAAATAAAGAAAGCACAATTATGTATATAACACATGCGAATATAAAAATAATTGAAAAATCATTAAATCATACATTAGTGATATTTTAAAAATCTGATATGACTTTCTTTATACGCGAGGATCTGGATATCCACAAGTTCTCGGAGTTTGAATTTCTCGTGTAAACTGGAGCAGGAAAAAAATTTGCTGCTAAATATCGCAAGTGTACAATATTGTGAAACAACCTGCCACGTGACGATGTGCTGAGAACATCGTGTCATTGTTCAGGAACTTTCTTATAGCGTTTGAAAATGTTTAATGATTTGTTTATGAGATGAAAATAATATTGATATTAAAGAACGGCGAGTGTATGAAATATTTTGTTTTCTTTTGAGCAAACCTGCTCAAACCCATTGTTTATCTCACAATGCTCAAGAAAGCTTTTAAAAATAATGCCATTAAAAAACAAAAAATATATATACATATACACATAACAAGAAATAAAAGCAAAAAAAGAAGTGCAAAAATAAATACAAAGAATATTATTTTTTTAAAACAATTCCGAAAACTTTAAGACACATCTTTATAAATGTACGAATAGTAGTTTTACTTCTCGGATTAGAAAATATTGTATTATATAAGGGAAACGTCCCAATACCCGAACATGTACCTATATCCGAACACCTTTATTATTTATAAATATAACGCGAATTAAAATCAAAGATTAAAGTATTTTTTCTTGTAGTTTGAAACTTCAGTTATAATATCCAAACGTTTATTTTCATAAATTTATGTTTTTTTAAAGGTATCCAGACACAGATACGTGTTCGGGTATTGGTACATTTCCTATGCTTAAGTGTTCGGGTATTGGGACGTTTCCCTTATCCGTTTTTATAAATGATCAAAGAAACACTTCGCGAATTTTCTTTCTTTTGCGTTTTTTAAAGAGAGGTTAATTAGTTGCCGTGGCCGTAATGAGACGTTCGATAATGTCTTTGGCTGTGGCAATTCGTCACGGTATCGTATATTTTTTCGTTTGCTCAATATCAACTTGTAAGAGAAGCAACCAATTATCGGAGTTATGGAGGCAAACTGTCGTCGATTTGAAAAAAAGTTTGATGAGTGCGTCATTAACTCTCGGCGATGAAACATTAAGCGAGACCCTTTAAACATTTATGAGCCACATTCAGGAATATGTCCGAACCATGTGAACTAAATGAGTTACATCCCAAGAGATTTAAGAGCTAGAAGGTATCGCTGCTTCACGAATACAGTTTAGTATACGTTCTGATAACGCAGATTTACAGTCTCTGAATTAATTAATTAAACTGGATATTAAAACAGAGCTAATAATACGAAAAATTTAATTTTAATACTGCAAAAAAATACGTTAATTTAAAATTAGTCTGAATATTTTATTTTAAAACAGAAGGAAGATAAAAGAGATAAGAAAGAAAAATAAATATACAAAGTTTTGCTTCCTGTATTGGATGCATAAAGCCTACAATATCATTCAAAAAGTTCCCGGATTTTGTCTTTATAATTTTGGGGGTTTACTTACAGTTTATTCAACGTTATCTCTTTCGAAATTGTTTCTTATCGGTTGATAACATCACTCTCAACGCTGTTTTCCGAAAACGCGTATCAGGACTGCTGTTTCCAGAAGTGGAAACAGCGTTGAGAGTGATGTATCGACCGAGAAAGAACATATTTCGAAAGAGAATAAGCCGAGTACGTTGTAAGAAAATTCCCCCAAAAATGGTAAAGACAAAGTTCGGAGACTTCGTGAACAGACCTTGTATATTAATGCTATTTTTATTACGCTGTACTTATAATAGACTTGTTTCTCTCCGAAATTCCCTTAGGTCTGGAACAATCGAGAATTGGAGCTCCATTTTTAATCTAAAATCGTGAAGTTGCGCTAAAAATGATCGGACATCCCGTTGAGTGGGAAACAAACACAGGAAACTCCGCGGCGCGGTACAATTACTATTGCATTATATATGTGTGTTTACGTCCGAGGAGAAATTTGCAGGAAACGTCGGGAATACGGGAAATGCTCACATCTAAGGTTAAACTCGGAATTGGGACACAATTACGGAATCTACTTTAACTTGCATGAAATTTTGGCCGTCGAGAAGACAGGAAGTGAGAATAGAGAATAGAAAAGAGGAGAGAGGTGGAATGAGGTAGAAGATAGTCCGCGTTCACTTTATTAGACTCGCATATAGGTATATAGAACTTGTACAGTCGGGCTCCTATGGGATTTCAGTCAAAATGTGCATCAGAATTTAATTATATAAATCGTGCAAGATAAGCTGAATTATCGCCGGACTAACGTCACAATTTCATTTAGTTTCGATACATCGAAGCAAATTCAATTAATAAGTTCGTATTTTGTCTTCAATGTATTTTGTATGGTTTGCTCTCACAATATAAATTATAATTAATTATCTCTATAATGTAAAATAAGAGAGAGAAAAATATATAGAGGAGATTACTATAAATAATATATTAATCTTGATGCATCAATAAGCTGTGACGGAATTAGAATAAGATTTTTAGAAATTGAATTAACTCGAAAGCCCCCTCTTCCTTCTCCACGAGTTGGTAAAATTAGAGGTAAGCTGTAAACGAACTTCAGTGCAACAGTTCAAATATAACAGAACAGGAACGAGCAGGTGTTACACGAGTCGGCTGTTAATTAGCTAATGCTTATTAGTTAATGTACTAATTCTCATTTAACCGCTAATATTCGATTATGATAATGATTTACCTGCTAAATTTGGTAAATGCCTTACTCGAAAGCTCTGACATGTACATTATATTAAATGATATAAAAATATAATTATAATAAAATCATATTAATATTTATTTTAAAAAAATGCTAATTTGTAGTTTTATCTTCCATTATCGCGTTTAATATTCGCATTTAATACTCTCTGCTACTCTCGCTGTAATCTCTTGTTCTCTCATTATTCGGTCGCTATCGCTCGATAGATCTTTCACTCGGACATTCTATCAGCTAATAGAACGCATAGCACTCAGCGGTTTTGGTTATCCTCAGACTTTGCAGTGTGCACTTACTACAAAATTGCGGATGTGTCCCATCGGGCAGTTATCGCTGCACATACTACGTGGAATGTGAAACTCGCCGACTCCGGTCGCCCATCGTGTCATATTGATGTCCAGAGAGAGCCTGAGGGAGTAAATTAACCTTTAATTAGCAATCCGGACGCCACAGTGATTTCACCAGTGAATTGTTGCGCCGGAGGCACTGTCGAAGGGAAATTTTATGCAGACAAAGCTAATTTTTATTGGGGGAATTTCGCAGAGAGACATCAAAAATGCATAAATCGTGAATAACTTTGAGTATTTTAATTCAATATCGCATATTTTTATTTAGCTTTTGTATTACTTTTTATATATTTATTCTATTTTAAGAATGTAACCAGTTGCTAATCAGCTAAAAATTATCAATGAGGAAATACGATATTCGTAAAGAATAATATAAATATAATTCTTTAGCTGATTAATAAATAACACGAATCATTATTGTGTGTATCTAGGATTGGACAAAATAGATACTGCACAAATATTTCAAATGCAAATGTAAAATATAAATAGTGTATGCAAAATAATTTTGATAAATACATTTTAATTTGCTTTGAAATATGTTGTTCGAATTCTTAGAAACACGTGGGACTGACAGTCACATCAATTGTTTAACTGGATCACAATAGTATGCTGCGTGAAATATAAGAGGGTTAAAGATTAATGCGACAGCTTGTGTGTGTGTGCAAGCTGTACGACAAATGACAAAGTCTGCGAATCCCATTTGAATCGAAGGTCGCTACTTACTCTTCTCTCCACGTGCCGATAAGGGTGTAATCGAAACGACCCTCGATGTTCCTTTGATATTGATAGATGTTGTAAAATCCGTAGGCGTCCCCGTCAGAGTTAAACTTAATCTCCGTGTTTTGGCGACCTAAAACAAAATAGAATCTTGTGTTAGCTTTGTAATACAAACTTTGCTAAACACAAGAGTTATGCGATTGTAGTATACAGAATTTAACCATGGTTAAAACTTTTACAGATTTCTTACGTCATTTAATTAATGTACCATTAATTTCAGTTACATAATCCGGAATGTTATTACAGATATAATAAGAAATAAGAGATAGTATAATGACAAAAAATAATAACAAACTGAAATTAAGAAAGAAATGAAAGCAGAAAGGTTTTAAAAATTAATTTGTGAAAGAAGGATTAATTTTGAATATCTAGAAAAAAATTAAAATAAAATCTATTGTTAAATCTAGCTGTTAATAATACAATAATTAAAGAAATTAGAAAGTAAAATGTAAAAGCCTGTAAATAATACGATTTAAAGGACTAGAGACGAGCACACGTTTGTCGGCATGAGATCGAACACTGAGAGAAAGATATTTAATATTTACGACTATAATTGCATACTAAAATAATTACGTTTGAGGTTCTTATTTTTATAGTTATTATTGCTATAATATTAGTAAAAATAATCTATATGTACAGATTTTTTGATTATGGTCATTTTCATCATATTTGCTGTACATAAACTTACTATACATAAATCACAGGTTATAGTGCATAAAACCATGTTATGTTAACCAGGTTAAATAAATGCATGTTAAAGCTATGACAACAATAATATATGTGGTATGAATCAGCTATAATTCGCATTGTTAAAATAACTAAATGTAGTTGGCCATCGAAAATAACTAAAAATGATAGTGAAATTGTAGTAACTGCAACCATTTTTTTCTCTCAGTGAAGCGAGTTTGGTAGTTCCGTCTGCGGAATTTATGCCAGCCATTTTATGCGTGGATTATGGTTTATTTATAGGGCACGGCCAGAAGGAAGGCCAGCGTGCAGCTTCTTTTCGTCCTTGTTAGGGGATCCATTCCCTTTTTCTCAGTTTATCTCTCCACCCTCGTCGTAATAATTCGACGCCGGCACCGGCAGCGTAGATCAGCCAGGCGCAGGCGGGTATACAAGATGTATACAAAGTGTTATTTCTAAGACCGCCAATGGGGAAAATAGGCGAAATAAAAATAGCTCGCGGGAGAAAGTAGGTTGTACAGACGCTGTCGAAGAGGAAAGAGAGATTTCGTACGCGAGGGTGAAAAAAATTATGGGCGATTATGAGGGGAAAAAATCACGAAGCAAGAGCACGGTTATCGCGGTGAGACGCGAAGAAAAAATTATGAAAGCCACGTAGCAGTAACGTAGCGATATATTTTTTCGCTACCATCTTCAACGTTGTGATGCCTGAAATTCTGGTGTTTCTGGATTAAATTTCCCATTTTTTAAGGGCTCTGTTTACTTCTTATCTTAGTAAAACGAAGAAGGTGAGTTTAAAATCAAATTATAGTAAAGGATATAAGGAAAACAAGATTATGTAACAAATATGAAAAAAGAAGCCTTTAATATATCTTTTTAGTATAATATTTTTTTAACTAAATTGTTTTAATAATGCCGCGATGATTTGGAGATAATTACATGATTAAAAATAGTATATACAATTAGTAGATACAATTTATATAAATTGTTAAGAATTTACATTTCAACTTTAAATGAGAAATTTTCAAGTATAATATATGGGAAAATTACGGATAAAAATGTTGGATATCAACGGAAAACGCAGGATATCTTACATAATCATTTCTGTTTATTCGATAAGCCTATTAACCATTTCATCAGAACTAATGAGAACACGTGAAAGAGGATACTTCTCGCTGGTCCATTAAGTTATTGTTATTATTGCAATCTTCTCCAACAAAGAGAAACTCGCGCAGCAATAAAAGCTACAAGGCACGTTTAGCGCGATGAAATTCGCCCGCGGTAGGTTCATTTGCTTCTCGTAGCGTCAGAGTGAAAATAATGGAGTGCAAACAGGTTCCAGGATTGTCAGGGCTAGTAAATAAGTTTGATAAAGAAAAATACGTGTACATTGTTATTCCGCGCACGTAAGCGCGGCGCCAGATTTGTGCTGCGGGAAGCTCGTAGGCGAAACGCTCAAACAAGTTTGTGGCGTTTGTGCCAAGTGATCGTTATCGTTGCAACGATATCGGCGAAATTACTTACGTTTCGCCTATCGCGGGTTATCGTCGGTAAGCGCGCGTTACGAAGATTCGTATAATTTTAATTTATCGCAATTGAACGTCAAACGATTCGAGCGACAAGCTATTCGCGCTATTCCGCGGTAAACGCGCGACTTTGTTTCGAAAAAAGCTTTTATTTTTGAAAGTAATTAAAAGAAGTTTGTCTCGCACGCGTAGCGACAAATCATTCATCCCACCCAACCTGTACATTTCACATTGTCTGACTAATCTTTACTTTTGGTCGCATTTCTCAGCATTCTTTAACAAACAAGGATCTATTTTCAGAGTCAGAGGTTTTTATGGTATTTATTTCTTTGTTAAGTATATCTGTTAAAAAATTGTCTTTTCCTCGATTATCCTTATCAAAATACTATTTATCTGTAATAGACCAAATAAGTGAGTAAGGTACAATCAGGAGTCGAAAAAAGAATAAAGAACAACGAGAAAGAGAGATAACATCGAGTGGAATTTTTCGTTCTCCTTTCAGTCAGCGGTCGGTTTTATTGCCAGTTTATCTGCGAAAATGTTACGGGTAGAAATGAAAGTATTTGAGATGCATAGCCTTTTTCTTCCGAACGTTAAACAACTGAGGGACTGAGGGCGCGGATTGAGAGAGAAAGAGAGAGAGAGAGAGCCAGATAATTCCGAAGTTTAAGCCAAACTCTTTTCAGAGCTTACAGCAGCGGCTATAAAAGTTCCCTTTCGCGAAACCCAATTATTGAAAACAATCTATAAACGTAAATACAGAATTCATTGTCTCATTTGATACATGTTGGATTTGTATATCGCATACCACCTCGCATACCACGCAGTAAAGCGAATAATTAAGCACTAGCGAACGGGGCTGTTGCAGGTAATTCTACGATAATTGATATTTTTATTCTCGTTATTGCGCTCCGCAAATTAGTTTAATTTTATTTGTTTATATTATTGGACAGAAAAATATTGTTCTTTATATTTTATCCAATAAGACTGGAAAAATATTTATAAAGTAGGTAAATTTCTATGTACATTTTATGATTTTATACATACATACAAATATATATTATTTATATGTCCTAAAAATTTAGCGCTAAAGAATCATCTTTTATGAATTATAGAATTAAAAAATTGAAGATTATAACATTATTTTCGTTTTTAATATGGTTAAGAGTTAGAATAAAATTTTAACTAAATAAAATTTCGAGCTTCACTTAAAAATTGTGAAGCTCGCAACTGAATAATCGATAGGAAGATTTTCCTTGGCCGTATGTATTTATCAAGTACAACTTAGCTAACGCCTTCTTATTTTATTCAAATAATCTGACATTTATACAGATAGGATTAAAGCTTCGCGCAAAAAAATATCGGATATGGATTAAGCGAAGAATAAATATCGGCATCGGAATATTCAGCATCGGATGTACATGGGTTTCGGGAATTCTGCAGTTTACCTTAAAGATTATCTTCCATTATTGTACCGCTAATATTGATAAATGGGAGCTCGAGGTCTAAGATATTCTGATATGAACTAACATCCTGATGGCGCACAAATGCGTCGGGGATTAAAAGCGGACAAAAGCGATAAGAGCGCGGGATTGAAAGATGAGTCGGCGGTGTTATGAAATTATTGGAAGAGCCAGCCGTGGGGAAGGAAGGAAAGTTTGAACGTTATGCAATATTGTCGCGATAAATCTCGGCTGATACGCGATCGGGGGACGGCCGGTTAGGATAATCGCATTGCCATTTGATAGTGCGCCATAACGAGGGGCAGTCTTATAATTGTGTCGCAGAGTTCACCGACGTGAAAGTGTTACGTTCCGCCGTTAAATCGGGGAAAGTGTTTTAATTGCAATATCGATGAGGGCGTCGAGATCGCCTCTGATGTTACTGATAGATCGCTTCACGTGCGAGATGACGCAGTTGCTCGGCGTATTTACTACACGGAATCCTCGCGGATATAATTGATCGATTCGTCCGAGCTTTTCAATTTAACGCGGCCTTTTTTTCCACATACGGCATGTGGAAAACGCTAACAAGTATTTGACCAATTAATCAATCCTGTCCCCCGTGTCATACAAACGCGTGAAATATTCCTACGACACTTAACGGTTTTTAATCCGCAAGCGTTATAATAAGAGATGCAACTTGAAAACTTTCGAGTAAAATTGCATATTTACACGTTTCTCGTGAGGTGCTCTGAAGTTTCGCTTGAAAGTTAATTTAAGCGTTAAATTAAAAAAATTACTTTCGAAGAACTTTGCGTAACAGCGTAACTCACCGATGAAAGTGACATTGCGAATGTGTTGGAGGAGACGTGGACCGTCCGGTGCTGGTATAAGCGTTTCGCATAGATAATGCGAGGTACCCAAATTATTTACGCATTCTTCCTCGATAACGTTATGAACACCGTGTGCCATGGCGTAAACTGCATCCACTGCAAATAATACGAAAATATCCAGTTTCACCAATGTTCTTATAAACGCATATCTATAGCTGATCTAAATAATAAATAGGTATCTTGTATCATTAAATTAAATATATGTGTTTTTAAAGGAAGAAATTTAATTTCATAAATCTTTCATCCAAGAGTGTTAAAAAAAAATCTACGAACCCAGCATAAAGCATAAAGAAGAAACTTAGCGCAGGAAAATAAGAAATTTCTCGTTTATGTTAGATTTATGATACGATGAAAAATAGAGAGACTTATTTTTCTAGATACTAAATAAGATATTTATATATTATCCCGCTTCTGCAATTTTATTTATCTCATTCGTCGTGATAAAATATGATCTATCTAATTTACGAAACACTTCGCAGACAATCAGACAGGTCTTATTATTCGATCCATCTCGAAGATTTCATGTTATGCGATAGCGAATGCCACCATTTTATTTATTTATTCACGGATAAAGAAAACGTCGAGCGCAAATTGTTGCTTGAGGAAAAGACGTCTCGTGGCGCCTAATAAGATGACTTATAAGATTTATCTACTATCGTGATGCACCCGAACGTGAAGAGTTTTCGATCGATCCGCGCTCGACGAGACCCTGTCATTTATCTCACGAGATGATAGAATGTAAGAAAAGGGAAGAGAAAGGGAAAGAGCATAAACGCGGGATCCGGGGAAACGTGATAGTTGATTTCGCGCAACTTTTCACGCGCCACCGGACGTGTGTTTGTTAACGCAAAAACCATAGCCGGGGAAAATTGCTTCGTTCGGTTCACCGCGGTTTCCTTCCTTTCCATTTGTCGTGTCTTTGCCCCGCGGAAGTTTGTCGCGAAAGCTTACTCGATCTCATCCGTCGGAAGGTACGCGATCTAATGGATCACGGAATACAGTCAGCTGCAGTTAATTGCGTACACAGACGAATGCTTACGAACAGACGATAGCGACTTGGGATTAATTGTGTGAAATTTATGTTTTCCTCTTGAAATTCTATCCTTTTTTGCTTATTTTAAATTAATTAATTAAGATTTATTTATGCGTAAAACGTATCCTTGAATCCAGCGTGAATTCATAATCTTTGAATAAAAATATTAAGAAATGATTGAAGATATATGTGTTAATTATTGATATAAGTGTTAATTAAAGTAAATTAAAATAAATCTTAACGTATTGTTTAATATTTTCAACATATAAACCTATGCCTATATATATTTAAACAATTATATGTATATTATATAGTGCTCTTTTAAGTACTGTTCAATATTTTAGGAGGTCGTTTTCTTAAAGGCCTTGTTTCAGAGATGTAGAATTTTAAAAATTCTATAAATTTATCTTCTTTTTTAATAGCTCTTAAACGAAAAAAAGTTTAAAAAAATTAATTTGTTTTAAAAAAATTAATTTTTGCCATAAAGATATACATATATTGCAAGTATATTTTTAAGTTAAATGCAAAAAAATTTGATTCCAGCCATAGGGCGTATAAATATATTAAATATGGAGTAATGGACTATATCATTTTTCAACACTCTTTATCTTTGAAACAAGATTTTTGAAATCATATAAACTTTTCTTTATAAGAAAATCTCAAAAATTAACTCCTAAAATATTGACTAGACGTATAAGAGACATCCTGCATATAATATATATGTGTGTTATATTATTATATATCTTGTGTGAAACCTTTAATCTTATTGTATACCTTAAAAAAAACAAATACAATATAATTCTATATTTTCATACAATATAAAATAAAATAGGAATATATATATAGTTATACATACTATATGTAATTGCTTTTTAAATATTATATTGTATATTTTCCAAAATCTCTTACGATTTACGAATAAAGAAATGTGTACATGTTAATCAGATTGTATTCATCGCAGACTGCACGTAGACATGGCGGAAAATGGACTTGATAATGCGATAATTTGTAAAATGCGTGATTGGCTGAGGACAAAAGGAAATCGTGTGGTAAATAATCGATTGAGGCGCATTGTTATCTCATTGCATGACGCAAGTCTCGTCATACATTGTCGGAATTACGATCGAACGGGGGACGACTAGATTCTCCCCGTTTCTGTTTTCGGGCTAGAAAAATGGTCGAAGGGTGACGGAAAGTTGGAGGGTTGTCGAGAATACTTCCTCTCCCTTTCATTCTTCTTCTCACCGATAACTATCTTTCCGCTCGTCTTGCTCCTCGTTCTCTTCCTTCCGCACTGATCATTTCTTTCGTACTTCAGGATATAAACGATCGCGAAGTGTCCTCTATCTGCAAAGTGTCCCGATTCGCACTTTCCGCAATTAATTAACCAATTAATTCACGGCATGAATAGGAAGAGTTCGTCCATACCGCATACGTTAATTTTTTTTTATTCATTACGGTGGAATTATAACTGATGCGGTAATTTATTTATCAGGGCATTTAACGATAATAATGAGAAATGGAAAGTTAGGTTGGTTTTTCCATTAAAATTAATAGCTTTAAACAGTTAATTGCCAATTACCTCAAAATGAATAGTCTTTTTCACAAAAATTTAACTAGAGGCTTTATCAAATCAGCCGAGTATTGAATTTCGAGATTCGGAACTGAGAGATAAAAATGCTGAAAAGCAGTTTTTAATACTGATTTTTTTATCCCCTTTTTTTAAGTTAAAAATTTCGTTTATATATTTTTCGCGGAAATATTACACATCGATGCAAATCGGTTGCCACACATACTTCTTTCACACATATTTCTTTCTGCATGACATATAACAGGTAAAATAGGCATTCGAAGAAAAGTGTCAATATAACAACAGAATAAATCTATATACGTTACCGACAAAAGGCACCAGGCCCTCCTGTTCGTAATCGACGAGATTTTCTTCGCCAGTGCAGCGTGTCACGCCGCTCGATGCGTTCACGCTGAAAGTGCACTTGTGATGCTGCGACCAGAACTCTCGGAACCAGATATTCCGGCAGTTTACCATCCTCCCTCTCGAGGACTTATAGGGAATATTGTTCTCTGCCTGCCCGCCGCACTCGTCGCCAATTCTTGGTCGCAAGCTCAAATAGTAGTCGTCGAAACCTACAATATCAGAATTGAACCACACTTGTTACAATCGAATCGTTCAATAAGGTTTGATAGCTTCGATGTATCATGCTTTTTTGCCGGAGAAAAACTTCTTGCGCTCCTCAGTCGCGATAGAATTAAAAAAAGGACATTTCATTCCAGAAAGCCAACTTTATTGAAATGTATCTTTCATTTATAAATCTTGTACTTCGTAAAGATAAAATTTTTTGTTGACTCTCTAATTATATTTTAATAATACTCACATGATTTATCTAGAAGAAAATCTATTTTTTACAAGTAATTTTGTATAACAATTAAAAATTTAGGAAGCTTAAGATCAATCAGTTTGTGCAATTTGTATCTTCATTTATGTTATGTGAAATTAAATGTATTAAGTCAATAGTCGGCATCAGGGTGGGCGATTACTGCTGTAAAGAATATCGGTTGTAACGGATTTCATTCATGAAAGGATGTACTTTAACGAAACATGTACTAACAATAAGTACGAGACATATATCTTGATAAATTTATGTCTGCACAAATATTTTGTCGATTAAATAGGGTGAATTTTATTCTCCAAATAGACATAAAGTTTAATGTCCGATAATAAACGCATGCATCACAATTTAAATAAAACAATTCGAATAATTGGCATAAATCTTTGTCATAATTTTTTACATCTTTCAATTAGTACAAGACCTTGGTGTTTGCGAAAATACCGCGAAGTTTTTGCCACAGTTCCTTATCTCATTATTATTGTAATAAAAACAGATTTAAATAATATAGAATAGTGCGTAGAGGGCATTATTTAAGTATTAAAATATTTAAATTAAAATAGTTTATTACTTTATTAAAATATGTATCAGCATATTTTTTTACCTAATTTGTTTTTATGAAAACATTGCATTCCTTTTGCCTTTCTCCAAAAAGGTAATTTTATAAAATTTTGTTATTTTTATCGTAATATTTTCAATCAAATTTTGGAACTAGATTTAAGTATTTGTTATTCTCAAAGCGATTCTTGAAAGAGACCATGAAATGGCGAGTAAGATGTTATTTTTAATAACTAGAGTCATCAGCCACGACAAGAGATGATTTCTCGGCAATTTCTTCAAAAATACAGTCGCGACAATGTTCACGTTTGGTATCCGCGGAAGAAGTATGCACAATATCGTCAGCACTTCGGAACTAAAAAGGCGTAGCTACTTTCTCGACATTTTTTTAAGAATGAGGCCGATGGACAGCGAGGAAAAACCTAAGTGGCCGATTTATTTTTTTAATCTATGTTTGTAAGTGGATCTCGTATGACAATAATGTTAATCAATGCATGTTAATAAATATCAATTACTTTAATACATTAATTAATTTAACAATTTATCTTGCTTTTAAATTTCTCACACAATATCTTATAATATTATGATCAAATAAATTATGATTATATTGGAAAATGATTGCAAGCCAAAGATATAACTTCGATCGAGTAAATATTGAAGTAGCTTACTTAAAGACGATAAAGCAGTAACAATTGCTTGATTTTTTCGAGGTAACCGTTTACTCTTATACGCCAGAATACATGTATTATTCAACCGAAAAGAAAGGGTCTTTTAGTGAAAAAACAAATAGAAAATATAGAATATGATTCTTTTTATATAACGTGTATACTTTTCGAGCAAAATAATTTTGATAGATGATAAATTAATAATTTTTTTAAATACATAATATCCTCTAGGAAAATATTGTACGTAGTAATATACTCGACGTAAATTGTCGGTACATATTATATCCGCGGCTACCACAACGGAAAGAAATTTGCTTCATACACCCGGAAAAATTACCATTAGATTGACTGATGATAAAGGAATTAAGGAATTTGATGATGTTATGTTATTTAAGAAAAGTCAAAATTTATATCCTTTGCTAAAACTGTTCGACAAAAATTTTTTCAGAAAGGGTATACCTATGTTCTTCTAAGTTATAAAAAGAAATAATGGAGGCATTTCTGAGCTTTCTTCCCGGGCAAAAGAGTTGTTTATCTTGTCCTCCACCGAGAGAGAGACCTACACAGTTATTCAGCACCCTGTATGTATAACGAAGTTGTACTGATGTCAGGAAGTTATCGCAAAGTTATTGTATCGTTAAACATTTTTTACTGTTTTCTCTCACCGTGACATCATTATTTTTGTTTACAATAGTCTCCTATTTCCTCATACAGTTATGAAATTTCTGTCGAACGTAAATTTTAATTGATATTTTTTTTATCTGCATTCAGTTTGGTTATTTCCCAAACGCATTTTTCGGGTTTTGATAGATTGGAAAAATCATGACTGTTAAAATTTGCGAGAATTATTTGAATTCCGAGAGTAATTACAAGAATGCATATAAGAAGAACTAAACGGCATAATCGCTTCTTTTACTTCATGTCGAATGATAACAAGAGTACTTTCGTGTAATTTATATAAAAAACTATGTAAATTAATATTCTTCTTTTGTCACTATTTAGTTTTACTTTATATATCTGTATTTTTAACAGGTAAAACTCCTGTTCAGGCTTATATACATGATAGTTCTATTCAGTTATTATAAAAAAGAAAAAGAAATTTGCTTCAGTAAAGCCTAATTTATTTCCGGACATTATAGGCGCATCGTCAGTAAACCTACTGAGACATTAAGTGGCATCTTTCGACGTGTGAAATAGGAGGAGTGTGTGATTAAGCTTCTCAATCTACTTCTGCTTAATATTAACTACAAAGAATCTCTGTAATGCACTTGTCGATCATTCGATTGATTAGGCAGCGGGTTCTACATCTGACCAGTAAACCCTTTACCTTCTACCCTCGCGGTTAAAATGAGACTTTGGGAAATGATTTATGCCTCGGGATCGTTTATAGCTAGTCAGCTGCAAAATTCCCAGAAGCACCAGAATTCAGGAGCATTGTTGGTGGCTTGATGGGGGGTGTACCGCCCAAACTAATAATTGCATTTGCATGTACTTGAAGAATTGCACGTAAAATTCACGCGAATAATATTATCGCATAACCAAGATTCAGTCCTGACCGTTTAACGGCGTTTTTTAAATTTGATTTTATAAATAAATTAATTTATAGAGACAATGATTAAGAAATAGAAAAGTAGCAAAACTGCACTCCTAGTCGCTGCAAACAGAGGCAATTTTGTAAAAACGTTTAGAAACAACATTACCCATAGAAGTACATGCAAATGCAATTATTAGTTTGGGCGGTAAACCTCACCAAGTCGCCAATAATGATTCTGAATTCTGGTCCGAAATCTCTAGTCACAAAATGTGATAAAGCAATGATTCACAACGAAAATAGTCTCAACGCTAGCGCGTACGAGAAAATTACATCGCGAACTTGGCAAGTGCAGATTACTTATCGCTCCGTAAACGAGCGAGAGACCAACAAGCAAGGTGTGAAGAATGGCGATTATTACCGAAAGCGCTTAGCGAGTGACGCAGAACGAAATCATGCAACAAATATAAAACAAATACTAACAAGGAGCCAAGTGTCCATTCTCCCCCTATTTTCATGAGCTTTGAATATGTTAGTGCATAGAAAATTTTATGGTTTAAAAAGCGCATTACAACGAGATATTATATTTTTTAAAATATTTTTTTCAAATCCACTACTGTTCTTGAGAATATTTAAATGTTTATATGCCAAAGTAATAGCCGTAAGAAAAAGACAAATTTGCAAAAGATAAGTTTATATTATTTTGGAAAATTATAATGCAGAAACTGTTGACAATTTAAGCAATCAGGAAAATTATCTGCTTTATCTTATTGCCCTCAGTCTTTCAAGCCTGTCAGTTTATAGAATTAATGAACATCCTGATCATGGATTCCATCTTTTTTGGTACTCGGTAGGCCATAATTTCAAGTAATTTGGCCCGACTAACGAGGGCTCGACATTCCCGTGTTAATTGCTTGGTGCGAAACGGAAGTGCCGCTCGTCGCGTTCATTTCTTCAGTCTGCGAATGCTAACCCACGAGTCGTGGATGATGCGACATAATCGGAAGCGGAAAATATTACTCACTTGTCATATGTGAGATTAATGAACGTCAAGCCAAAGTTGGAATGACATCGCTACTGCGGCAACAAAGTTGCACAGTAAGCAACTGTGCTAACAAGGAATTTCAATCGTGGCTTAGTAAAGTGTACTAGATGCGTTAAGGATTAGAAGAGTTAACAAAATTAAACAAGTTTAAGTAATTCAAACAAATATGCAGGTCATACAAATTAAGTGAATCAGCACTTTAGTTAAATCAATGTGTTCCACCCTTAAAACTATACGATCCTTAGAACATGGTACTATATTCCGTTCTTCTAATGTTATATTACTAATATTATTATATATTCTTATAATATTATTCTTCTAATATAAGAGAATATATTTTATTTTTCCAACACATTTTTTATTTTCTGCAAAAATTCGTGATTTTTATTCCCCTTTTTTATTGCTCATTCTTGATCAAAGGTAAACTCAGAGTAAACATTCTTCCAATTAAGTCGGTTATGATAGGATCGCAAAAACGTAGTAACGAGGGTCTTTTACCTTTGAGGGCGTTCCTATATGGCAAGATGGTGATGGCACCTTCGGCCGCGAACTCCTGATCCCGGACGGGGTGAACTTTAGCGCCCCACGAATCGCTACCCACCCACATGAAATGGCCCGTGCGATTGGCCCTTACTGTTGCCTGAAGCAGCTTCCTGCAACAAGATAAGCCGAGTGATAAGGATAGATGAATTATGAGCAATGATGAGCGGGGCTACCATTATCCTACCACAAGTACAATAGGATCTGCTACAACCCTCCGCAATCAGTTAACTAAATCCACTACGTCATCATCAACAAGATATCGTTCCTTATTTCCCTCCTTATTATTATGTTATAATTCAAATACAATTCATACAAATTGGTACAATTCAAATTTCTTGAAAATGTAACGTAAAAACTGTAGTTGAAAACTGTTATAATTTTCTATAAACAAATTAATAAACAGCTATACGAGTCAAGCGCGGTACGTGGTGCGCAAGTAAAGAAATTAATAGTTACAGAAGTAACGAATTACAATGTACATAATATATATATACATCTATTCCATCTTAATAAACTGCGCGCCGATTATTTGTCAGACTTGAAACACAGCTATCGTTGAAACATTAATACCCTTCCCTCCCCGGAATTAAATCGACGCGATTTAATTATTTTAAAAAATTGTAAAGAATTTATTGTGAAAAATATTACCTCAGCTAGGATTCGAACCTGGAACCTCCTTCATTCCGTAAAGGGCGTTGCACCAATTCGACCACCGAAACATGTGGTAATATTTATCGCAATAACCAGTTAATAATAGTTAACAAACTCATGTTTCAGCCTGCGTTAAATTCAAATATGTCATTAGACTCGTGAAAATGTCAACAAATTAATAAACAGCTACACGAGTCAGGCGCGGTACGTGGTGCGCAAGTAAAGAAATTAATAGTTACAGAATAGTAACATTAGTAACGAATTACAATGTATATAATATACATATACATCTTTTGTTGACATTTTCACGAGTCTAATGACATATTTGAATTTACGCAGGCTGAAACATGCGTTTGTTAATTATTATTAACCGGTTATTGCGATAAATATTACCACATGCCTCGGTAGTCGAATTGGTACGACGCCCTTCACGGAATGAGGGAGGTTCCAGATTCGAATCCTGGCTGAGGTAATATTTTTCGCAATAAATTCTTTACAGTTTTTTAAAATAATTAAATCGCGTCGATTTAATTCCGGGGAGGGAAGGGTATTAATGTTCCAACGATAGCTGTGTTTCAAGTCCGACAAATAATCGACGCGCAGTTTATTAAGATGGAATAGATGTATATGTATATTATGTACATTGTAATTCGTTACTTCTGTAACTATTAATTTCTTTACTTGCGCACCACGTACCGCGCCTGACTCGTATAGCTGTTTATTAATTTGTTGACATTTTCACGAGTCTAATGACATATTATAATTTTCTATATTTTTATTGTTAATTTTCTTTTAATTTGTAGATATATTTGTGATATCGTGTAGTTAAAATATAAATAATATCTTATATAATTTATCAATAATAATGTATGTAGAGAAAATGTTTAAGCGCAAGGTAATTTTAAAATTGCATGAATACTTGTTGTAAGTGTATAAATAAACATTTAAAGTTTCTTTCTCTATCTAAATTAATAGAAGTATTACTAATAAATGTTTAATTTCGATAAATCATGAACTTGTGTTACTAACAGCAAAGAAAAGGTCTTACTTATAAATTCAAGAATTTGTACTTAAGTCACAGTGCTGAACTTATATTGATAGGACAGACTTGTAAGAATTGATTTGTATATTTACAGTGTTTCTCTCTTTATCAACCTATTCTACTGAAAATGTTGGAAAGATCAGTGACTCGTACTACTTACAAGTGCGCGGAAGTGTTGAACGCAGTGAGCTGAGAAGCTTTAATTCCTTTGACTAGAGTAGCAACACACATAAAACTCTCTTGCTTCCTTTTGGAGAAAAAAATGACCTCGATGTTCAATATCGCGTCGTGGCTGATTATAAACAGGAAGATAATTGATTCATACTATTGCAAATAAATATTAAAAATTAAAAAAAATTGTTTTACCGTTAATAACGATTCGAAAACAAATATTAAATAGACATTGCTAAATGAAATAATAAACCGGTTAATTAACAAACACTATTGTTTACGTTGCGTAATCAGTCGTATGTGAAATGAAGCAGTTTGTCATATACGAACGATTGTCATATAAATATTCTTTAAAACTTCTTATTTAGTATAGGATTAATTATTTTTTCGTAATGTAAAAATTTGAAATAACAACTATTAATGCTTTACTTTATGTATACCTATAAAGCATCTGGTAAATGTTTGAAAATATTACTCCATCAAGAACCATGCTTTTTTTGTTTAACAAAGCGTTCTTATTATTCATTTAAATTTTATCGGTCGACGTAGAGCAAATATTTTCTAGTTCTTTCCTACAAAAACCTTCCTCCCTTCCCTTAAAAACTTTATATCTTTTTATAGCTTGTTTTGTTGATTACTACAAAAACCGCAGTTCTTGGTAGAGTATTTCTAAACATTTCCATTGCATCTTGGTTTTTGTATAACATAATATAATTATCATTTAGAGATATCTTAAATCTCTCTTCGCTATAATTTTAAAAGAAACTCTTTCCTCACGTGTACAAATTAAGTCAGCACATTATAATGAAGGGCGTTATTATACTTTTTATCTGCACAAAAAAAGGACATTTTTATTTAGAAAATATCTTTATTTTTAACATGTAAATCTTAAAATAAGATTATACTACAGTGTTAAACAAAGATAAATTATTTTTCATGATATTTATTATACTTCCTGATATTGCTGGGTATCATTATCATCATAATAATCATATTGTACTCGTTATATGACAATTATAATATATTCAAATTAATTTATAACATTCTTGAAATACAAAAATATAAAATTCTTTTAAGAAAATTATATATTCTTGCTTATATATAAAACAATGATTGTGTTGATTTGAATATATTCCGATTAAAGACTAATTTTTTAACCGACTTCAAAAAAAGGAGGTTCTATATTCGGCGTGTATGTATGTATGTCCACGATTTTCTCTAAAACTACTGGACGGATTTAAATGCGATTTTCACTGTCCTATAGAGTAATCCTCCAGGAAGGTGTTAGTACATAAAATATCGCGCTAGAATATCAGGGTACGGAGCAGTAAGGAAATATGTGATAATAATTATTCATATTAATTTAATGAAGCACTAAAAAAGTATAAAATAAAACATTTTTTTTTTAAATAGAACCGACTTCAAAAAAAGCTCTAAAAGGTATTTAAAAAATTTAAGAAAATTGAAGAAAGCTTTAAAAAGTATGAAATAATTGAAAGTATTAACTTTTAAGAATCCCTTTCAATTTTTTGAAATCGGTGCAAAATTAATAATACTTTTAAGAATTTCTTTCAATTTTTGAAGTCGGCGCCAAATTAATTTAGTAATTATTAATTTGGCGCCGACTTCAAACAATTGAAAGGAATTCTTAAAAGTATTATTAATTTTGCATCGATTTCAAAAAATTGTTTTTTCGAGGTGTCAACACGAGACACCGTGCATTGCACCATAACAATTATTCCCATAAAAATTGTTTCTACTTTCTAAAATAGTCGATAAGACTTGTGTGAGTACTCGACTCGGTCAGTACTCGACTTAACTCGATCACATCAGCAATAAGAAGACTGACGAAGGGACAAGCTCTCGTATTACAACGTCAACTTGAGTTCCATAAGGAACGCGATGGGATTCAATCGCGTTAATCCGGAAAGATATCGACGGGATACGCGCCGGTAGCGAGCTGCAGATCGATATCAACCTTATCGGTCCATGGATATCGAATCGTTCCGGTAATGGCTTTTCTCCGGCGCGGCGTCGGGAAACCCGGCCCAGAAGTCAATTATTTGCTTCGCGAAAATCAAGCCGGAGGGGGATATCGTAAGCAACTGAGAGACATCGTGTTCAACGAGACTCGCCTATGAACGAATAGCCGGGAATCTGCGACCGATCGTTATCTCGTAATTCCCGTGAGCTCGGGAAAACAGCGTCGCTTGTTCGCGTGTTTACGTCAACGACGTGCAGTTTCTTCGTCCTTTTTCGAAACGTCGCGCCCCGTCGTTCGCTTCGCTGCGCTCATCTTTGTTAACAAGGAGACTTTCAGACGCGTCGACCATTGCACAAGAGTCGCTCGTTGATTCATGTATTAATAATTCCTTTGGTATTTTTGTTTTCTTCGGTTTTCAAAAAGAGAACTGCCAATTCGGGCAGTTCCTTTTCAAACGTAAGTAAGGATTTAACATTGTTAACGCATTAACTTTTGTCCATCCTTTCTAGATTTATAATCAACTTTAGTATATAATGAAAAAAATTAGGGAAAATGTTCAGTAATAGTTGTAATTTCATAGGCCTAATTTGTCTACAGAAAATGTACGTCAACTGAAATGTAATAAAGAAAATAAGTTGGCAATTTTTTAGATCCCTATATTTATATCGCAAATTCACAGCAAAGTATAGTCACATTTGCAGTTTTATTTATCTCGTACAAGATCACATACAACGTTATCTCGCGCTGGAAACGAAATCTAGCGTTAAATTTACGATACGCATACGAACCTTAGTACAATTAAACTATACGTATAATACTGCTGAAAGCTGGATCTGCTTGATTTAATGCTATAAGAGTAGTTAGGTAACCGTGGTAATATTTCATAACTTAATTACAGTTTCTCCAAATTTCGTTACTTAGAGGAAAGCCGTTCATCCTGGAAAGCATTTTAAGATACATATTATACAAGGGTGGAAATGGGAGCGTTTGCTTTCAAATCCGATTGAGGCTTATTTTCAAGCTCTAATCCAATTATTAAAGCAATCTAGTTAAGCAATTAAAGTCGTTATCCAAAATTTTTATCCTTTTTATACAATTTCAATCGGGAATAAAACACTTTAGGCACTTTTAAGCACTTTAATCCATGCTAAGACATCAAATAATATGAAACATTTTCTTTCCATGCAGAGAGATAAGGCTGATATTAATTATATTTATACTTGAAATTCATTCTAATCCGAGGTCGTGTCTCGTTTTTTTTTTTTTTTTTTTTTTTTCCACGAACACTGCATGCGACAGGGTTGCGTAGAGATATTTAAATTCTTAATTTAGGTCGCCGGCTTTCTCTTTCCCGCATTCCTGTTTTCTTGTCTCTCTATGCATTTTGTCGCGTGTAAGCCTCTTTTCCGCTCGCGCTCCGATCCTACCTAAGAAGATTAGCCGTCGGAAAAAGTAACCGAAAATTTCTAGCGTGGCGAACTATAGGAAATAACATCGCGCGTTCGAATGGCCGAAACTAAAATTTAATTAGACAACTTTCTCGTATTGCAAAAACTCGAAATGCGACCGTGCGAAAACTTTTCTAATCCGGCATGTGATCCAATCCATGTCACAGTCAAAGTACACACTTCTCGATCTATACATAGCATGTATGCACAGAAAATTCGATACGTGTGAGCTACGGTATCAAAACTATTTTGTAATTGTCGAATGTAAAGAAAAAGAATGTGATGCATTTCAGCACTGACATAGATTGATGTTTGAATGATCTGACATGATAAGATATAGGGGAGACCGGAACGGAGTCGTCACTACAATTATCTCGTAATCTGTATGTTGTGTGAATTTGCCATTAATATTGTAAACACTACTTATGTTGCCCATGTGACCAACGGAGTTTAATAGTGAGATTATATGCCATGTTGTGATTTTCATTAAGGCAACGTGTTTTCGGAGGTCAAAAGTAAAATTTTTTGCGCGTCGAAAATTTTAAATATTTTAAATACTATTTTCTCTCCGAATCTCGAGATAAGTGATTTTGAAGAATAATGCATGCTGAACACGAATCCAGTGAAATTTTTTTATTTTCGTTAATTTCTAATATTTCATGAGCGATCAAACTTAAAATCTGTCTCTAGGACGAAGTCGTCCAAGCCATATCATGGAGCTTCGGGCGAAAATGAAAGTCAAAGAAGCAGCAGTGGTCGGATTCCGGCGAGGACTTGAATAATACGCGCAATGTGTGCTCAGAGATGACAGAATAGAGCTGACGAGAAACAGTGCATTTCGTGCGAGCGTAGGGCACATAAGTGTGTGCGCTTTTCTTGTAATTATTTTCCGCCATTGTGTTTTTAATTAATGTTTCCTATTTTTCTATTAAAAAATAATTAATAAAATGTATCGTATCATTTTTCATGATCGGAATTATGAATTTTCATTTAAAATTCAGTTCGAGAATGGAGTGACGACTCCGCCCTGGCAATTTTGACATTTCAATTTTTGCACCTTTGTCGTCTTCACTCTATACCAGTTGAACAAAGCGACGTAGACCAAAAAAGGCCTGATAAATTTTGTAACCAAGGGTTCACTCTTTACAACGGTATACCACATTTTACTAAAATTATTTGTTTTGTTGTTAAAAATCGGCACCGAAAAAATAGTGACGTCTTCGCCCCAGTCTTCCCTAAGCTAATATAAAATAAGATATTATGGTAAAATATAAGCCAGTCTATTATAGCAAATAATTATTTTCATGAAAGAAACTCTTAAATTTTATTTAAGTATTTTATTTAAGTATTTCATTTTATTTAAATTTTCTTATATTAAAAGCCTAGAAGAAAAAAGAAATTGTATAAATAAATTACAATAATATATCTACTGCATTTTGTTATTTACATTTAAATTTTAAATACGATAACGTGCATAAACATCCTTATAACAGTAAATAGACATTTTATTCTCCGAATAATCGCGGACAGTATCTAGTGGCTTTAATGTTGTGTTTCAAACAGCACTGTGTTCACTTTCAAGATATCGGAGAGCAAGTTATGAAAGTTGGCGACATATGTTGTGTGTGGAATAAAGCAAAGCGCGAACGTACGGAGGCCGTCCAGCGATCGATCTTACCCACCGATATATCGAGGTCATGGATTCCGATCGCCACCCAGGAATGTAACTATCCACTTCTGCTTCTGCTCTCGTCCGATAAGAGATAAAGGAAGGAAACGCGAGAAATATACAACCGAGTCTCTCACCTTTGGCAGAAAGTTTGAACAGTTTCGAGCGGGCTGCGCTCAGGAAGAACCGTATTACTGTTGTACTATTGATGTGTCGGCAACAAATCGAGAATAACTCTGGGAATACTTCCTGAAACTACATCCGAAATTTTTCGAAGAGTGCACCGTTCGTACATAAAGTATAGATAGCGACAAACGTGGCGTTCGCGAAATTATTTTACGGGTATTTCCTTCGAAAATGGGTCACTGAATGGTTTACGCCTTGCAGACTATAGTAAATTGAATAAAAGAAATGTCGATAGTCACTCCGCAGTTTACACACCGTTAAATTCGCAGTGCCAAATTGGACTCAACTTGAGTCATACATTTTTAACCATTCCTGTAAGTCGTCACTACTCCTATTTAATATGCCGTTAATTTAACTAAAACAATGTTAATTTAACTATATAAATGGAGTTAAAATAATACTGTTTTGTGTTTAAATAATAAATTTTGACACACGTGGTAGTTAAATAACAAAATGTTATTTATCTCAAGGTATTGCATGGTTTAAATTTTATCCTTTAATATTTAACAGTGCACAGATTGACTCTGATCTTAAATTCCTCACATTATAGGTTCTTCTCCATTTTATATACGGATCTTTTTTTCAGTAATAATGTGATAAGCTGTCAATTCCCATGAGTTTTTATATAGCTTATAAACTTTGTGTTACTTTTTTATAAGCTTTCAATACTGATATAATAAATTTTTATGTATGAGTGTATACAATTTTACGTTTCAAAAAAAAAAATTTCAGATTTTACTTATTTAAAAGAATTACTACATAAAGTCTCGTTCTTATAAAGATATTTAAAAGTTCTTATAAAGATAATTAAAAGTTGTGAAAAAATGGAGTGTCATATTAAATTTTTATCAAGAAAAAAATCGATGCTAAATTTATTAAGAAATCTATACGTTAAAGAACCTATAAAGATAATTTTAAACTTGCTTGAATAATGTGCATAATGTTATTTAAAAAATTAAAGATTCAAGTTGAGGAAATAAAATAAGCATCTAATTATGGATATCTTGCTGAATTGCACGATAAAGGGATAAAATTCTCATAAAATTCTTCTCCTTTATGAAACCAGAGTGGAATCGTGGCTAATAATAGAATTGCCTTTTGGTTTGATGTTCTTTTTTTGGTTGGTTCTATCTACGATCTCTTTCGGTGAAAAGGCCATTCTTTCATCGAGCTAAGTTACCATAATAGAAAAAAAAACCTTTAAAGAGTAAACGACGTTCTCTCCATTAACGTATGGTGGCCGAGAATTACACGGGTTATGTGGGGAGGTACATTTCCCGGGTTTTTCCGACGTCGACTCCAACGTTTCTTCCAGGCTTTTGGCGGTTCGCCAAAAATTTCATTGCTCGCGGAAGCACCGTTGGCCGGTGGCGCGGCTCTAAGGTATACCATGTTCGATGGTTGCTCGATAATGTATCGTTTCCTCTTGAATGCGCAATAAAGTCTCGCCTCGCTTTAAATAGACAGCCTTTCTTTCGAGAAGGGAAAAAAATTTTCCGTTCGATACATCAATCGGGTAGCAGGTAAGATAGAAAGAGAGAGAAGCGAGGGAGAGGGAGAGGGAGAGAGAAAAAGAGAAAACAGAGGGGGGAGAGAGAGAGGGGGGAAGAGGGAGAGGAAGAGAGAAATCTCGACGCTTCGTGCGTCGACGATGCTGGCCGGAAATCCCTTTCCTCCCTTCGTCGGAAAGCATCCGGCGGATGAACGAAGTTCTGATCGATTAGGACAAATTTTCGCTCGGGCAACACGATGCACATGTGAAACGCGCCGCATGTCGCCAAGTGAACCGTTCAGAATGCGGAGTGTAAGTCGAATAAATGTCACACGTGCCAGTAAACTAACTTTGTACTTAACTATGCTTCTAGCTTACATGCTTTGTTTTGAACAATAGAATACTCTCTAATATAGTCGAACAGTGAAGTAACACTCAAAACGAGTGAAATGCAAAACGAAAAGTGAAAATTGAGCCTGTGCATTTTGAGTAATTCGCCACTCTGAGAAAGAGAAAAATTGCGTTCTATAAGTTGGAGTGAAATCGCATTCCATTTGAGTGAAAGGGCTCTCCTTTCGAGTGCAGGTCAGTGTATAGGAGTGAATTATGTCACTCTACAATTTTGAATGGAAAATTTCACTCTGTTAAAGTTATTTATCAGTCGATCTTTAGTGAATCGTGATTCACTATAGCTTTAAAGTGAGATTGTATCACTCCAGTAGAGTAGCCTCTACAAATTTGAGTGACAAATTTACTCCTTATGAGCCTGCATTTACTCAAATTAGAGTGACAACCCTCTCTTTTGAAATGACTATCGCAATCACTCTAATAGATTAGTGGCAAAACCACTCTATAAGGTTTAGAGAGTAAAGATGGGCTGAAAAAGAAAATAATAGGTATACTTGCAAAATGATGATACGAGTAATAAGAAAGTGTGCAAGTAGAAATCTGCACATTGCTTCCTCATAGTTATTAAGTGTGTAAGTAGAAACCTGCACATTGTTTTAGTTTTTAAGTGGGCAAGTAGAAACTTGCACATTACTTCTTTACAATTTTTAAGTATGCAAATTATAAATTTGTACATTGCTTAATCATCATTTTATTTTGCTCATAAAGCTTTCTCTTATGAGGAAGCCTGTTTTTTATGCATAATTATTAGTAAATATTTATTAATTTGGCTTCCTCATAGAGGAAGCTTTATGAGCAAAATAAAATGTTGATTAAGGATGTATGGGTGACATCTCAAAGCATTACCAAAAATCTAAAAATTTCATAGATTGTTCTATTATTACGTCTAAGTATCTGTGTAAAATTTCAGCACAATTCTCTTACTGGTTTAAAAGCTAAGGATGTATTGGAGGTATTTCAAATATATTCAGAAAGTGCTGTAAATTGTTTCTAAATTAAATTAAAAATACTCTGTAAAATTTTGAAGTTATTTAAGAGTTATTTAAGTTTAAAGTTGATAAAATTAACATTATCCCTTATAGAGAATCGACATTTTTGCTGTAAATATAAATAAAATATAAATAAACCATTAAGATATTTCTTAAACTTTTTTTATGTGTAAAACATACATCATTGATATTGTATTTTAAGTTTCAAAATTTTTTGCAACAAAACAATTTTTTAATTGTTTAAACAATACTAATTATTTAAATAACAAAAAATCATACTCAAACTGTTACCGGTAATCTCTTCTAACATATAAAAAATTTTGAGTTGTTTGACATACATGCAAAGTCTTCTTTTATTGAAAGTTTAACTTTTAGCAAGGACTGTACGACCTATACATCCTTAAGCAATGTGCAAATTTATAATTTACGTACTTAAAAATTGTAAGGAAGTAATGTGCAAGTTTCTACTTGCCCACTTAAAAACTAAAGCAATGTGCAGGTTTCTACTTGCACACTTTTTTTAATGTGATAAGCTTTATTGCGACGAATATGTGTAATATCTGTTATACTATTACTGTTAGAAATTACAAAAATCAATTAAATAATTAATGTTTTTACTAAAATGATCCCTACTAATTGCAGATATTTCTTATTTCCAGTTTGTTTAATCGGTTAGTTAATTTATTCTTCCACGGAAATAATGTGCAACTTTCTAATTTGCACACTTTTAAATTATTTTTTCTAATTCTATATTGCGTTGTATTTTTCACTCAAGTGAGGTAGTACAATCCTTTTATTTACTCTCATTTTGATAAAAATTTATACTATATATTGTTTTTGATTTTAAGGAAGTTTTAATTTTTCCACAGTATAAATGCCTGTGGGTTTTCTAATTTCCGCAAATTTTCAAATATTGGACCATTTTTTTGTTTTTTGTTAGAGGAGGACTTTTTTTAAATATGTAAATATATAATATTAAAAAAAAAAGAAAAAAAAATTGTGCATTTAATATAAATGCATTTAATATAAACGGTCGAAGTTCTAACTTTCGCAAATTTTAAGATACTGTTTTTTTTTTTGTTTTCTGTTGGAGGAGGAAAATGCTTACGCACCAGTTTTAAGAAAATCAATACATTAATGAAAAATTAAATTTTTAGCACCAGTTTCAAGAAAATCAATACATTAAATAAGGATTTTTTTAAACAGAAATCGGAAACCCCTTTATTATTAGCAATTTTTCAAATTGCTATTACATTATTTAGTTCTTTCTACCCCTATTTCATTAATTCTTTAAGATTCGATCAATTATTTCCCGAAAAATTGGAAAAAATGTCTGAACCGGTTTCCAAAAAGATCGGTAAATTAACCACATCATGCAGCAATCCCCGGAAAATTCTACCCCTACTTCACACACAATGCTTTGAGATTCGGTTCATTAACGAATTAGTAATTCGCGAACAGACAGACAAACAGTCGGGTTTTATATTATGGTATGATAGAGGTAAAAAAGACTGAAGAATATAATAGAATCAAAAATAGTCCGATAAATAGTCTCAAAATTTGCAGAAGTTAAAGCTATCACAGACATTTATCAAAAAATTATGGTCTTTTAATGGCATATATAGCTGAGTCTAATCAACTAAATCTTAAAGAATTATATATGAAATAAGGGGTAGAAAAGACTAAAAAATATAATAGAATTAGAAATAACCTGATATTTCAAAATTTGCGGAAGTTAGAGCAGCCACGGACATTTCTACCTTCCTTAAATAATATTCTATCCATCAAATAACTTACACATTTTTAAAGCAGAAATCGGTAACCCTTTCACCGATCCTCGCAAAATTCAAAGCAACCTTCCTTTAATGATACTCTAGATAAAATTACATGTACATCTTATACACTTTTTAAGCAGAAATCGGTAATCCCTTCATCGACCCTCACCAAACTCAATAACAATCTTCCTTTAATAATACTCTATCCATCAAATAGCTTAGGGTAGACCGAGGCGAATCGGATCAATATAAGTTTTAAGACAGTTTTCATTAGTGTTTTGTTTCAAACGAGCTGTTTTATCGTGCTAATTAGTAAACCGATTCGCCTCGGTCTACCCTATACATTTTTTAGGCAGAAATCGGTAACCCTTTCACCAATCTTCGCTAAATTCAAAACAACCTTCCTTTAATCATACTCTATACATAAGACTAGCTGGTTACCCGGGCTACGCCCCGGAGGACATATATAATAAGACACGCAAATAGTCTCTCTCTCTCTCTCTCTCTCTCTCTCTCTCTCTTCTCTCTCTCTCTCTCTCTCTCTCTCTCTCTCTCTCTCTCTCTCTCTCTCTCTCTCTCTCTCTCTCTCTCCCTCCCTCTCTGTCTCTCTCTCTCCGTCTCTCTCTCCCTCTCCCTTTCCCTCTCCCTCTTCCTCGGTCAATTATTTCTCGAAAAATTAGAAAAATTAAAAAAACCGGTTTCCAGAAAATCGGTAACGAATAACTATACACATCATGGCACTCCCCGGGAAATTTTACCCCTATTTCATATACTTTTGATAAAAATTCGGTCTACTAACGAATGAGTAGTAGATATCTCATCGGGCCTAAGAGATATTAACGAATCCGTGTAAATGGATTTTAACCCTTTTCACCCTTTTCAGGAGTCGAATTTCTAAAAATCCCTTCTTAGTGGGTGCTTACGTCATGAGAGGAATACACTCTCCAAATTTCATGTTTCTAGGTTCAGGGTTTTGGGCTGGGCGTTGATGAGTCAGTCAGTCAGTCAGTCAGTCAGTCAGTCAGGACATCTTCCTTTATATATATAGATTATATGTATAATTTGTACACTTTTTAGGCAAAAATCGGTAACCCCTTCACCGATCATTGCTAAATTCAACATCAACCTACTTTTAATGAACTCTATCCATAAAAAAAATTAAGCTCGATATCTCAAAATTTGCGGAAATTAGAGTAATCATGTGAATTTTTTTAGATAGAAATCGGTAACCCCTTTATATTTAGCAATTTTTATTAATTCTATTATATTCTTCAGTTTTTTCTACCCCTATTTCATATATAATTCTTTAAAATTTGGTTAATCAGTTCTTGAGTTATAGAAATTTCGGTAAATTTGACACACACACACACACACACACATACGGACATTTTTTAAAATTACGATTTTCCGACGTTTTAGAACATTCTGAACACATTGGCAGCAAAAACTAAAAAAACAATTTTTTCTTTGGTCTTTTCTACCCCTATTTCATGTATAATTTTTATAAATTTGGTTGATTAGACCTAGCTTTATATGCGATCAAAGGTCCATATACGAAGTTTATGAAAACAAAGCTTCCTCTATGAGGAAGCAAAAAAAGATTTGAGTAATAAGTAACAGGTATCACATACACAAGATGCAAATTGAATAAAATAGACAAATAGATATACTTTTTATGTACAAGACGGTAAACACAATGGCGAGGGAAAAACTGAGGAGCAGCGCAGCGGGAGCAATAAGAGATCTAATTCTGAGAAATTTTCATGGCGAAACTTCGAAATGCCGCAGATACCATTCTTTGCATGCCGCCTTCGCTTGATCGTTGCTCCTGGGGAAACTAATCATGAGTTGTCTGCGTTCGCAGCGCAGCGGCGGGAAAGTTCTTGAGCGAGCAAGTCTCCGACGTTTAGCGTTAATCAGAAGTTTCACACGGAGCAAATCCCCGAGAGCGCGACGCGGACTAGAGGGTTGAAATACATGTCGTCTTTGAACTGACATGCGGAACACGTGTAAGATACCGATTACCCGTGATCGTCTCTCTCGGCAACCAAGGCAAATGGGGAGTAACCGGCAAGAAAGGTCATACATCACGATTTCGATGGACTTACACGTCACGACGCAGGAAGAGCACGTCGGCGAACATTTCGCGAATCGCTGCTGAAGCGGTTAAGCTGGAGTCAAGCCGCCTATGCATGCTTCCTCGCGTTTTGTTCGCATTTATGTCACTCGCGCGGCCGCGAAAAAGAAGAATCGAGCCGAACAATTTCGCAGCATCGACATTTACGAAATAGGAAAAATGAAGCGGCAGAGAAGGAGCGTCTCGTACGTCATGGGATGTTAAGGAGGGAGGGGGGAAAGCATGCAGGACAATTTTGTTGCAATATTGATGCCCGAAGAAAATAGAATAAAAATCGTTCTCGGCACGCGTTTTAATTAATACATCCGATCTGCCAAGTCAGATAAATTATTCGCTATTGATATATGATACTTGCGAGTGAAGATACGGTTACTAAGAGATAAATGGACCTTCTTATACAAAATATATCTTATAAAATATCTTAAAGAAAACTGTCAATCTTAATATAGTTAACCGGCATAATAGTCTCAAGTTTTCTTTACAAAAAGTTACTTAAATATTTTATATTATCATCTTTACGCTTCATTTTGCGAATTCTTTTCCGTAGAGAATAGAATTTATACAAACTTTATATAAAATCTTGAATAAAAATTTATTGTAAACAATACTTCGTCTAGTGTTTTTCTTCATCTAACTTCTAATTAATTTATTCTTCTTTCCCCCGAAGAATCACAAGTTCACCTGTATTTAGGAGACCACGAGACATCCAGGCGACTACGAGACAGCCTCTCCATACGGTTACTAAATCTAAACGATCCACTAGAGTTTCAAGCACTGCCTGTTAATGTGCCGAGATGCTACTTGATACGCGAATACGTGTATCTACATGTTACGTAAAGAGCACCCATCAAGTTATCCACTTTTACGCTGACGACTACTGGAAAATGTAATTCTCATTGCAATTTAAAATTTGCTGAGAGTGACGTTTTACACAGGATTATTTAAATCTACTCTGCACGATTACGCGTGTAAAAAGAAACAGGTAAACTAAATTATCTAATCCATAACGATTTCCTCTTCGAGGGAAATGTCTTTTTCAAGAAGAATATAAAACTAATTTCTTTCTGCAGATGTTTAGAGCACACAGAGGAGAGTCATGAGATAGGCTCCTAGAGTATGAGATAGCGGGATTTCTGCTAAACTAATAGGTCCCATCTGTTGATTCCACCATGAACTTATTGCCCTGGGGGTAAAATCTATTTAGTGGAAAATTTATTACATTTATTTATTACATTCATTAAATTCATTACATTTTTAAATTCTGCCCATCATAGACTTCCGGCAATCACACAAAATGAACTCGGTATCTAATAGGGGACTTTCCTTTATTAATTTTTTATGCATAGAAATCAATTCCCTATAATTATTAAATGAGTGTACAGAAATAATATACGTCTTTATTTTTTCCTTTTTAATCTCCACTCTGTTTTATTCCTTTTTGATAAAAGTTAGCTTATCTTGCTACAGTTTCTATATCAACTGCAAGAGCTTGGTATGTTTTATCGTAAGTGTTTCTTGCATATCGTACAAGCAGCGAAACCTCCATTATTTCCCTGTTATCGACGCGGGTGAGAAATGCACTCTTGCAACTGCCCGTCGCAGCTACTCGACATTTAATTCGGCGCTGGTTTCTTTGTGCAGTTCAAAGCGACCAGAGATTGCATGATGAATATCAGGCTGTTTTTGCATTTATTTCTTCTTACGGCGAAGAAATAAAGCGCGCTGCAGCTTTCTCAAAGCGTATATAAGATCGCACAACGCAAGACACGGAGTTTTTCTTCCAGATATTAAAAACATCAGAAAATTTCGCGAGACAATCATCGCGTGAGAAGCTCAGGAAAGTCCCGCGGAGATTAATAACAGTGTCGAGATTGGAAAAAAGAAAAAATACCTTTAAATAAAAAAAAATTATGGCAGGTGTTAGTATAGGTAAAATGGATGTTTGTTATATTCTAGAATAGTAATTTCCTTTTTTTTTTTAGAGAAAGAGAGAGAAAGGAGGGGGAGGGAGAGAGAAAGAAATAATATAAGAGAACAAATACGAAAACTTATGAAAGAATGAGTAAAATAATATAATAATATATAACAAAACCATAAGTAGAATAAATTCACAAACTGCTGATCATAATAATAATAATAAAAATAACTAGCAGTGTTATTAATCAATATTTGTATGTATACTGCATATATGTCGCAGGGATTTCGTGTAATTCGTTTTTTTTTGTGCAAAATCTCTAAGAAAATCTACAAAAACTGGGATATTGTGGAATAAAAAAAAATTATTGATATAAATATAAATCTAATTTATAAATATAAATATAAACTTATTTACAATATCCCGGCTTTTTATGGATTTTATAGGGATTTTGCAAAATAATGATTTATGATGAATTGCACACAATCCTTGCGATATATATATATAATAAATTAATTTATCTTTTCAGATTATTTTTTAACTAGGTGTTCGCAATATGAAACAATATGTGCATATAGATAACGTGCAATGTTCCGAATAACGAAAATAGAGCTGATAAAGTTTGATAATAGACGTCGCGTAATATGGTTATATATGTATGTATGATTGATTAGAAACCGAAACGAAAGCCGAATTATTATTTCACCGCGGGAGTAATTCGTTAACCCGCAACTCCGCGTTTTTCGTTCTCGTTATAGAGAAACGATGGCATCATTCATTTTCGTACGCACCAAAATTCAAAAATATAAAATATACGATGCAAAATTTAAATATCACGATATTTGTCAGCTTTAACAAGAAATAAATACAAATAGTTTTACCGTTTGTAAAAATAAAGTTTTATATACATATTATAGATATATCATTTCAAGTTTCCTCTTTGCTTTAGAAGTTGTTTTTAAAATCGTTATATTTACTTTGAAAATATTATATTAAAAATGTAATACTTATATTAAATATTATTACACTATATTAAAGTTTCTTTAAAGTCTCGGACGTAAGCGCCTTTGCAGCTAAATCCAAAAATAAAAATTCTGTTAGAGACGAGAAAATCTCTAAACCTTTCATTGCCAATAAATTCAAAGACTATTGGTGCGTCGCCAGAAGCATTAAATTAGGTTTATGAACGAGACGATTGTCATAATTTATCTTTATGGACGCAAAGAGTGAAACTATATCGAGTGACAAAAAGTTGCAAGTTTCTGGAGAATTTCCAGAGATTCCGCTATAATGGTACTATACATATATTGCTTAAGATATGCAGCGGAAAATTTTATTGCATTACGTGTTTGCATTACGTGTTTGCATTACGCGTTTGTATTATGCATCAAGAGACACGGTGGTGTCTCGTGCCAAGTGTACGCGTGAGCGAAAGAGCCGCGAGACCGGTATATCTGTCGCGCGACACAGCTAGTTGAGACTGCACGCGATTTATCGTATCGTTGTGTAACGGCTGAATTGATTAGATTCTGAGTAGGCTCGATAAAAAGCTGATGAAGAAAATATATAATAAAACTGTCTTTATTTTTGTCCTACATGCGCTATGAACGGAGATATTGCAGCGCAAAGCCAAAAATTCAGTGATTACATGGTTTGGTCGTCGCCCAAAAAAATGTTCATTTGCACCATTTGGTGTTGAAAGTCACATTTAGTGTGTGCGGCGCACTTCTCTCGTATTAATTGATAATCAGTTATGCAAAATGGCGGACAACAGTGTTAACGCATATATGAAACAGCGAATTATTATGAAGTTTCTTGTGAATGAAGGCGTGAAACCGACATTTACAGAAGACTTTAAGTACGATGATGAGACAATTAGCCGTGGTAAAGCATTTTAATGGTGCAAACGATTTAAAGATGGCCGTACATCATACTGCCCATCGCACTACTCGCACATTATTGGAACTTGGCTGGAAGACATTGCCTCGTCCTTCTTACAGTCCGGACCTCGCTCCGGAGCGATTTTCATCTTTTCAGACCTTTAAAAAATTGCTTGGGAGACCAACATTTCAGAACTGACGACGAGGTAAAACACGCTGTTCGATCCTGGCTCCGGCGTACAAACAAATCTTTTTATGCTACTGGTATCCACGCATTAATGAAACGCTGGGGCAAGTGCATAAATGTAGCAGGGGACTCGGGAATTGTATCGAAAAATAAATGTAGTTTTTACTTCTATAAATGCATTCTGTCATTTCGTACTCTTAAAAGTTCCGGTTTGACTTGAACGACTCTCGTAAAAAACTTGTCACTGCTAGACCAAGTGCGGTAGGCACTTTTGCATGTAGCAAATATATATTTTATGCATTTTAGTTTGAAACAAGTTTTAAAATGGTTTTAATTTCAACAAATTATAATGATTTTACACTTTTATTATTGTTTTATGTTGTATTTGACATAAACAAATAAATATGAATTTTTTAGCGTAAATTTGATTACAACTATGTTTTTAAATTAATACTACGAGATTCTACACAGAGCTGGCTGTTTCATTTGCATCTAGATAAAAAATTTTATTTTGAAATACATGGTATGAAACGATTAATAAAGGAAGCAATATTTAATTGCAATAATTCTGCAGTAAGTAACGAGTGCAATGTACTATATTTGTTAGGTAAATACTAACTCGAATACGAAACTCGATCTAATACCTAAAGCTTTGAGCTTGTAAAGGGAATTTTTTTTTACTAGACTAATGAACTTGATAGATAATAATGGAAGTTTTCGACGCGTGATATTATGTAAATCACGTGATTTTTTTTTCCTCTACGTTTCCTCTCTTGTCACTTATAGTTAAAGCAACTGAATCGAGCAGTTTGCTTGTTCCAGTAAAAATACGTCACGCAAAAAGGTCTGATCGCAGTCGCACACAGTTGGGACGAACCGTTATGTTTAGTTTTCGACTCTTCGAGGCACGGGTTCTCTCACGTTTTGCTTACTTTCCAATATTTGCTCAATATTGCAAGCCATTTGGTATCGTCGAGAACTTGGTCACCGCGTGCGCGGCAACCATTTTCAACATTGCGAGAAACTTTCGAATAACATTCTATGTTAGGATACATCTTACAATCAAATAGATCGGAAAGGAAAACCGGGGACTTTCCGAGGAAAAAAAAATTGAAACACGAAATGCATTCCGACGGACACGGAAGAGAAACATCATATTTCTGCTAAATTTTCCTTAGCTGTATGATGATTCGTTATAGTCTCGATGTAAGTGAATAATAATAAATAATATTTATTTATAATACTTTTTAAAAATACTTTTAATGTATTTATAATGCTTAATTTTACGAATATAATATTTAATTACTGGCATGATATAAAACACTTTTACAGCAAAAGCTTGTTTTCAACTTTTTTTTTCACGACTGCAGAAAAAGAATTATGATAAAATAGGATTTTAGCTGGATTTTTCTAAATTGCATTAAGGACTTAACAAATTGTTTTTATTCCTGATATACATGTGTGACTGATATCAGTCTACTCAATGGCTCAATTAACCGAATATATAAGATATATAGCGTACCGACGATAAAATAATTAAAGAGGTGTGGTGTGGTGTGGTGTATTGGGAAATGCAATGTAATGAAAGAACGCTTTTCTGAAGTACCTAATGAAGTATAAGTCTGTGATAGAAATGCAAGAATACCTACTGTGACATTTCTTAATGTATAACGTCGCGAATCGTAATAATTGCGTTCGTCATTGTCACTTAATAATTGATTAAAATAGATTTTCCGTTCGCGTGTGTTAAACGCCGCAACAACGTGTAATTATAATCAAAATTTGCAATTGCGCGCTGCTTTAGGTCGCAGTTGTCTCCATAATGAATGATTTTCCAGTGGGATTTGAACGATAGCTTATAAGGGATTGCGAATGAAATGCGATGCACGTGTGTGTGCGCGAATATACCATGGCACGCATTCGCGTCGCTATTACCGTATGAATGATTAACAATGCGGTTTTTCGTTGATGTCGTCATCCGACGATTAATTTTACATTCGTTTATTTTATTCCATCGCTTTGGTAATTATTAATTGGAAGAGGGTCACTAAAATGAATTTTAGTGAAAGGTCAACGATATTTACTTAACAATAAAAATAAAACACATACGCGTGATAACAGCAAAGCTAAATTATGAATTACACGGCCAATTTTCGAGCAAAAACAAAAATAGATGTTGGTTTAAATATAAAATTTATTAAATAAAAATAACAATCGTTTACGTTCCAACTTACTTATTGTTAGTCTTCGTTCTGAGTCAAATCGATAAAATTACATTAAGAGGAATAAGGAAAAATTACGTAGAAATATAAAATTAAAGTCATAAATATATAATTAAATTAATTTGTCAAACGCATTATGTCGAAACAGAGATTGAGAAACAATGGCTGATGGTCAGTCTCAAATATAGAAGTCAAATGTTAACAGTGTGGTTACAAAAAAAATTATAAGTCACAATCAATAAAAAGTTATAAAAATTTTCGTCGTTGGTAAAAGCTCGAAATTGAAGTTTCATGTTTAAAATAAGTCCAATGTGATGTGTAAACCGACCTATTGGTCACTATATGAAATACAAAAAACAAAATGACTAACCAGAGGCAGAATATAAATAAAATGAATGAAGAATTGAAACTTACATGAGTGGTCAATGTGATAAAAAAAGATTTTAACAATCAGCCAAAGGCTTCTCATCTGTATGATGTTGTGTGTGAGACTGATGCAGAACACACAGTGATTATCGTTATGTCCAGAAAAAGTAAAATAATAGAAACCAAATATTTTTAGATCTCATATTTTTGTCTTCACTGTATTAGAAAGCTTCCCTGAGAATATCGAGATAAAAGTCGATATTTACTTAAATATAGCCTGGCCACAAACGTACTACACATTCCAAACGATCGAACCGTTTAATTCAGTATAAATGCGTAATTTTATTTAAAAATATTACAAAATTGCTCGCATCGCGCAGAAAATAATTGATCATGCATTAATCACTTGGAGTTTATAGAAGGAATTTTATAAAACCGTGTGTATTTAAAAAATTGTATATAAATATAGTAACGGTCATATACTTTTATTGTTAGCATTATCAAATTTTTTAAGAAAAGCTGTTTTAAAATGATACGTTTTACTTATAACATTCAAGAAGGAAAAAAAACTATTGATGAAAACGTATAAAAAAAACAGTAACAAATCATAGCACCACAATTATTACCGCCACGATTTTAACGTCGATTCTAACGCACTGACTTTAATGGATTATTTAGCTACGACGACGTCCGTGTGTTCCTCTTTTCGATCAAATTGTATAGCCAGAATTTTGAATTACCAGCGCGAGCGAATTGGTCGTACGCTCGTCTTCGTTTATCTTCTGTCTAGCCTTAAAAGCTAGTATCGACTTTATAGAACGCGAGATTAATCGCCATCCTGTTATCTCGTCCGCTCGGTTACGCCCCGATTCGCTTTTAACTGTCGTCGTTGAAATGCACGGCCGTTTTCAAAAATCCAACACTTCAGTCTCTGAACACGCAGATCCGAGTGTCGGATTTTTATCTCAAAATTTTATTCGGCAATTTTATTTTGAGAAACATCATTCTGGAAAAACAGAAATCTGTTAATGATTACATATGGAAAGAGAATAATATTAAATCGCGTTGGAATGGTAGAATGTCCCTCTTTCGCTGGATCGTATAAAAGTTACTCCACGTAGCGCAGGATTCTAAAATCCTTTTTACTTTTTGTTTCGACACCCGTCCGTTCGCACAGTTGTTTTCCCACGTTGATTATGCAAAAGTTGAATAAAGCTCGTTGCCGTAATGCGACGTTTCGTCGTCACCATGATATTTAATTATAGCCGTAATTAGCTTAGAACATATACAAACGCGACGAACGCATGTGCGTTCGAGCGGCCCGTTCCTAATTGCGGCTGCCGACTTCCTAATTCAATATTGTTTCTACCGATATCGCATTAGATCTTAGGATAATCGGAAATTACACGTCCCACGTTATCCGCCAATATTACGTCATTATGTACCAGATTTTGGCATAGGAATTTGGGGCAAATTTCGCTGCTCGACTGCGTTGTGGCTGCTCAAATATGCATGATCGAGGTTAAATCGATCATAAAATGTGATATTAATTGTTTCAAAAATAATAGTTTAAATTAATATTCTTTATACATTTTTTATATACCTTACATCAATTAAAGAAATTGCCATTTAAGGACCGGGCTGGGTCTTGGTAGCTTAATATAATAATATTCTATAAATTTTGTATACTTTTTTTAAACTCAGTAACTGCGCGCCGATTTTTTGTCGGTCTTTAAAACACAGCTTTTTGTTGAAACAGTAAGTCCACATATTTAAATCGATACTCGATTTAACTTTATGACGCTAATAAACATTCTTCTTAAATTACTGTAAAGAATTTATTGCGAAAAACATTCATCCCAGCCAGAGTTTAAACCTGAACCTCCCTACATTCCTTTACCAATTCGATCATTAAGTCATGTGGTGATATTTATCGCAATAACCGGTTAATAGTAGGAAGAACGTTTTTTTACAGGTGACGTATATAAACAATAATATTAGCTTCAATTATTAGCATCAAAAAGTTAAATCGATTATCGTTTTACTGTTCCAACAAAGAGCTGTGCTTTAAAGACCGACAAAAAATCAGTTTACTGAATTTAGAAAAAATATACATTGTGCCGTTCTTTATGTGTTTCATTTTTAATCATTTAAATCTTTCAAGATTAAAATATATAAAATTTGCAGAATATTATTATTAGACTACCAAGATCCAGCCCGGACTTTAAATGGCAATATCTCTAGTTGCATCGGTCTTGTTTTACTTATTATTGTTTAATATTCTTTACTTCATGTCCACAATTTCCTTGCTTTTGTGAAACGCAGTTTTTTAATGCACCGTCAAACGCAGTTTGCATTTTTAATAAAAATTGCATTTTTAAATTTAAATATATATATTAAAAATACGTTTTTACGTTAAAATTATATACGTTTCAATATTTATATTTTCTCAATTTTTGCGTCGGATACGTGTTTCCTTAATTTAACGAGTACTGCGGGAACGTTATACAGTAAAAATAAGTTACACAAAAACTATAATTTGTCCGATGTTTGAGAACGTTTCTCCCAATATAGAACGCAACGGTAGAAAAAGTAAAAAAATCATTCCTCTCGCAGTCCAGTAATTCCATTTTTCTGCTGTGTGTGCGGAAAAAGAAAATAAATAAAGCGCGAGCACACCGCATTTTTCATGCGACGCAGATTTCAACAATCGCGTGCTTTTTCCTCACATCATATATTTTATGCAGTGACGACCTTATTTAAATACAACGAAGGCGTACTCGAGATTAATCCCTCACCTTATGTTATCCTCGTCGACGAATATTATGACTCCCCTGGCGTTGTGCTTCGAGCTCAGCCGTTCAATTATTCTATCGAAGTCCTCAGTCTTGGCGTTTCTCAGGATCTTCTCGCTGACTGCGACACAGATGTTGTACTCCGACGAGAGGGCAATGAAACTGGCGATGCCCTGAAAATAGAGTTTCAGCCGCAAATAAATTGCCCGTCCGTCCGATGAGAAATCGAATTTTAGCGATAGTATATACGTGCGAGTCTGTTTTCTTGGCAAACAATTGGAATACAGGCGAAAAGTACGATGTCTGAGGCGCATCTACCGGCTCATATATTTACATACTCATTTATCATTGACGATAAATCCACGAAATTTGCATGAGATATCGCGGCCATTAAGTAGCAGGCTGTTGTTCGTGGTGCATGAAGAAAATGTAAGGCTGCAGCGGTAAGTTTCTGCACTCTCAGAGAGTCTTTTACATTTTTACAAGAGAAGTTTATTTCGCAGTTTATTCATTTTTTTTTTTACATTTCATGCTAAGTAAATATTGTAACTAAATATTGTATCAATTTCAAATGTAAATCTTGAATAAAATCTGATTCAATTTAAATTCAATAGAATTTGCAGTGTAGTTCTGTGAGATTTGAAACAATTTGATATTGAATTATTGACAGTCTTAAATTAGATTTCGAACAATTCAAATAAATTTTGTTATATCGTATTGAGAATCGAGAGGTTTAGTTAGTTGGATTTAACACGCTTAACATTATAAATTTTCTCTATCGACATAATCTATCCGTGCAGTTGCCAATGTACAATTGTCGAAGCGTCGAGATACGACGCGACAATCACCCAGGATGAGCTCTGCCTATCTCGCACATTTCTCGCCGAATGGTATATACACGCAAATAGATACGTCGATCTGGGCTCGTCTGTTTTCGCGATAGCGCCTATGTTTCGTGATATATTTCCGCTGTGTATACGTGGTGGGTGGAAACAAGAAAAGACGACCGAAGAAAGATGTGGGACGCACCGAACTGCAACCGCAGGTGTTATCGGCGTCTGTTTCACGACGTAATAAAAATCGTCACAATTTATTACGGTGCGCCGGATGAAAAATCATCCTCGCAATATCCGTACCCGCGCTACAATTATTATACCGTTCAATAATTCTCAACATTTCCACGATTCTGAATCGTGGGTAAATTTTAATATTCCATGGTAATAAATGCAGTACCTTGATTGAAAGTACGTTGATTACATGAATCCTGATTATCCAATGAATTATCGACTGAATACGGAATTACTACCTTTTGTACCTACTTTTTTAATAATGTGTTCTGAAAATATTAGCTTATAGTTCTTACATTTAGTTCTTATACTTTATTTTATATTTAAATCTTATTTAACTTTTAATTATAATATTGCATTAACCTACAATTTTTTTTCCTTAATTCAATCAATTAAATTTTCGATTATTTTAATTTATCTTTTTCATAAATTAATACAAATTTAGTTATACGTATAATATCTATTGCAAGAGTTTCTTTAAAGAAAAATTCATGAAAATTGTCTCTTTAATCGATTTTTCAACTTTATTAAATATTTTGATTTTTATAAAAAATATTAGATAACAACTCTAAATCTTAGAGCAATCATTAATTTCCCAATGTATCTTATTTATTTACAAATTTCTGTCTACTGTTATTCGACGTCATTGCAATAAATGAGCCTGCAAAGCTCTTATTTCTTTGACAATGACCAGGAACTAATTTTCTATAAGATTAAGACTTTCTTTTATCGTCTATCGTAAGAGTGATTAGCTAAGAAAGCGGAAATTGGTGAGACTACCCGACACCCGCTGTGAAATAAAAGGTTACAATTGTATTAAAGTTAAGTCTTCTTCAATTACAATACATTCAAGTACAATCAACTTTGCTGTACTATTCACTCAGTTATGCGAAAAGTGTTAGCGTAAATTTTCCGAGTTCGCAAAAACCGTTTTATTTTTAGCGGCTCAAAATTATTAATCTCTTGATATTTTTTCTAAGAAACAAATTTAATTTAATTTTATAAAAAAATTTTATTTGAAAAATGAAACTTTACAATATATACCTCAATGTGCGTGCAATAAAATAAAATTACGTGCAAATTAATTGCGAAGTTAAGCAAAAAGATCCAATTAATGTTTCTATGAACCGGTACAAATTAATCTCGATGTCGCGAGAGAAGAAAAATTTAGAAAAGTAGTTATAATAAAAATGGAAAGAATTAAGTCAAGCGAGGAAATGTGATAGAAAATTAAAATATCGATATAAAGATGCAATCTGATTCTCATTGTGGGTTTATTTGGCGTACTATAAAGAAAAAGATTGACAAAGAGAGAAAGAGATAAACGATATAATTATCCGAGAAATAATACCGAGTTGTTATGACAAGATGTTGTCTTATCGGCCGATTTTCTTAACAAAGCTCGCTTTCCTCAACAATTGGTCGCACTTGACCTTATTCCTTTCTATTTCTACGCGATTCCGATCTTTTTTTTAGACATCTCCGGTGTATTACGAGCCACATTATACGTATTTGCGTCTAAGGACGATTTTGCGTCTCTGATGGCCTAAAATTACGAACGATTTTATTTCCGGACAATCTCTTTAATTTAATAACGAAATATTTTTTCAAGTAACAATTAGTTTTATTATTAATTGCAGAATGAGTTTTAAATAGAAGAGTTGGAAATAGGACACGCGATTGTTGCAAAAACTTTTCTTTGATCGCGATCTTTTTCAGATCCAATTTGTACGATACGCGCCGCACTTCTAGTTCTTTAATTATTTGCGATAAATCGTCTTGTGCACTTTATATCCCGCGCCGGTGTAAGGACATTAACGAAGCTATATTCGGTGTAATCGTTTTACGCGAGCTTATGCTCGTTTAAATATGCACCGCATTTGCAACAGCCGCAGCCGTGCTGTGCGCCCAACATTTAGCGTAAGAAACGACTCATAAATTTCAGCTTAAAAGCCAGAAGGAAATGTAGGCGTCTCATTATCTCCTTGACCACTATCGTAGTGAGATCGTATTTCGTGTTTTAGCGGTTTCATGTATTTTTTCGAATTTTCCTCCGAAAAGGCCGCGCATTCATTACCGATTATTATAAATTTTAATTATTTATTTCGTCATATTATAAACTTTAATTTTTTTCCTGTACTTTATATACTTGACACAACCGCGAATTTCGCCAAAATTGAAGTCCCTTTCTTCGGCATATCTATTTTAACGACATAGTATATTGTTTAAAATGTAGACAAATATATCCTTTTATGTAAAATAGCCTGTTAATACGTTAGTTAATTTACTGTGTAATTTACTTCACATTCATATAAATTGACAATTATGCGGCTTCGATATTTCGAAACGAGATCAACATAGTGAACTAACTCACGCTGATGTAATTGCCGAGCTATTATGATATCTGATAATGATTAATTAGGCTGATCACTGATACCGGTTTAATTGCTCGAAATGCAATTACTATCATACCGTCTGGAGTCATTCCGAGAGCGCGCGCGCGCAGTGTAAAAGCGGAAATTCACAAACGTCGCGTCGGCAAATTTCTACGTTCCGAGACACGGAAGACACCATTGTCACGAGCATAATCGTCATTAGGTGGCCATTTCAGTAGCATAATTGGGCCATAAAATCGTACCTCGATCAATGTTCCCGGCGAATATGAATATATATATTCTTGTGTGGCGTTCCTCAACGCAGGAGAAATTATGGGTATTGCTAGTTAACGAGTTATCGCTCCCCTTGAATTATTATATTTGCTCGTTCGTTCATTACGTGGTAATAATATCGAACAATATTGGAATTTCAATTACTAGGAGAAACGTGTCTATTCAAACTCGTAATAAAATAGACCACTAATAATTGGCGAGTAACTAAAAACAAATTTGAACATTTAAAATTATCTGGTGTAAAAAATCTAAAAATCTGTACTTTTGTCTTTTTGCTTTTCAATATATTAAATTCAGAAAATTTTACTTCCCACGTCTTTTATTTTTTAAGTATCAATTTATATTTATGGAAAGATAATAAAATGAGACTCTCGTACTCATATTTTGTTCTTTATCTTCCTAGCTAAGATCTTATGGATCCTAACTAATTTCTTCCACAAAGTTTGCAATTAAGGAGCGAAAAATTCAAGAAGCGTGGATACTGACCAAAAAAAGTTTTGCTTTCTGCAATTTTTGTAAGATTGGATTACTCCGGTAAATCTCTTCACGCGGAATCTCCGCCGCATACTAATCGCCTAATTTAAGCGGCGGATAGCGTTTTAACATCAAGTTTTCTCGCTTGATAGCGCAATTAGTTTCATCTTCGCTTGTTAACGCGGTCGCATAACGATCTCATATCATAATTATCATTGTTATAATAACTGTTATTTTTAACGTAGCATTAACGCTATTGTACGTCGCAATTTTACGAAAGGATGCAATTAAGTTATATTATACGTGAATATCTCATTTTTATCAATTAGTGGTATAATAGCAGATTTTAAACATAATTTGTGCCTAAGCATGATTTAGCAGAACTATATTTAATAATCAAAAAATGACATTGCAATAACTGGAAATTCAGAATTTTGGTAGTTTCGTAATTGGTAGAATCGTAATTTGATTAAACATGTAAAATATGTGAAGGATTTACTGTGTGTGTGGTTATTGCAATATTCAATTATAATCCCTCAAGAGAAATATATGTAATAGATACGTACAAATATGCATGTAAAAAATTTAATAAGTCATTAATAAAGATCGATGTAAAAACATTTTTATATTATTTCCATACATAATTACATACATAATCAATATAATTTTTTCGCTAAATATTTTTGCGAAATGCAATAATGAAAAAATCGTTTTTACAAAAAATATCACATTCTGCTGTTATTATGGGATATATTTTTTTTAGACGGACAATGTGCGTATAATTGAATCTAACAAGAGAACTGAAAGACAGTTCCAAACGTTTGATGGGCTTTGGATACGTTGTAGAGTAACGAAAAATAACAGACACGTACTTTTTTTATTTATTTCAAAGCATGTTTAGGGGTTGAAACAACCCTCGAGAGAAATTCCATATATTTGATTATCGAGTGAATATCTCTGAAACCGTCAAGTATATAAAAAAAGTGTTTTAGACAAAAAGTAGGGGAGACCGGGGCGAAGTCGTCACTATTTCTTTGGTGCCGATTTTTAACAACAAAACAAATAATTTTAATAAAATGTGGCATACCATTGTAGTAGAAAGAGTAAACCTTTGGCTACAAAAGTTATACGGACATTTTTGGTCTACGTGTCTTTGTTCAACTGGTATAGAGTGAAAACGACAAAGGTACAAAAATTGAACTGTTAAAATTACCGGAGCGGAGTCGTCACTCCATTCTCGGACTGAATTTTAAATGAAAATTCATAATTCCGATCATGAAAAATGATAGGATACATTTTATTAATTATTTTTTAATAGAAAAATGGAAAGATTAATTGAAAACACGATGGCGGAAAATAATTACAAGAAAAGTGCACACACTTATGTGCCCTACGCTCGCACGTTTCTCGTCAACTCTATTCTGTCATCTCTGAGCACACGCAGCACATATTATCCAAGTCCTCGCCGGAATCCGACCACTGCTACCTCTTTGACTTTGATTTTCGCCGGAAGCCTCCATGATATGGCTTGGTGACGACTTCGCCCTAGACACAAGTTTCAAGTTTGGTCGCTCATAAAATATTAGAAATCAATGAAAATAAAAAAAACTTCACTGGATTCGTGTTCAGCATGCATTACTCTTTAGAATCACTTACTTTGAGATTCAGAGACACAATAATATTTAAGATATTACAAATTTTCGACGCGCAAAAAATTTTACTTTTAACCGCCAAAAACACGTTTGCCTCGATAAGAATCACAACATGGCACATAACCTCACTAAACTCCGTTGGTCACATGGGCACCATAAGCCGCGTTTACAGTATTAATGACGAGTTCACACAACATACAGATTTCGAGATAATTGCAATGACGACTCCGCCCCGGTGACGACTTCGCCCCGCTCTCTCCTAATCATGTATTTAAATTTTTTAATGTTATATTTTTGCAAAAATAACATTAAAGGGTGGAAGTATGTTAAAATATATAAATACCTATATGCTTAAGCCCGTATCAGACTACGGATTGGGATTGAGATTGGATTGAAATTTAATCAATCAGAACAGAGAAAACTGATCTCAAGTTTAGTAAACTTTGCTCTGATTGGTCAAATCTCTATCCAGTCTCAATCCCAATCCGTAGTCTGATACGGGCATTACAGAGATCATTTAATATTGTAACCTTTTTATCTAAAACATTTTTTTCATTCACTTGTAATCAAATATACCTGTAGAATTTATTTCGAGGGGTTTTTTCAACTCCTAACATGCTTCGAAGCCAATAAAAAAATACGTGTCTGTTATTTTCCGCTATTGTACAACATATTCAAAGCCTGTCAAAATCGATGAGGGACAGTTCGAAACGTTCCCCTTGTAAGTAAACGTCAACAACGATCATTCTTCCATTTCGTATCAGCTCTTGCAAATTCAGCTACACTTACCTTCTCACCGTATTCGCCTTCCACAGCGACCGTGGAAACATATTTCCATCCAAGCAGATGGATTACCTCGACGATTGCCTGCGCCTGAAAATTATCCGGCGGCACCACCCTGCTGAAGTACTCAAACCGGCCTTTGTCCGAGAGTTCCGTGCTGGTGGAGGCGTAACTTATTTGCGGTATCTGTAATCACGTTACCGTACAAACTAGAAAAACTGAAAAATATACACTTCTGTTTTTAAACATAAATTTGAAAAATAATCAACTGCGGCGGAAGAGGAGCGAAGAGCAGCGTAAATATATTTTTCATCGTAATTACCATTTAATATCCACAGTGACGTTACTGAATTTTATGCTGCGCGTCGTATCATTTATTGAAAAGAGCTTGTACATGCGTATAATACACTCGCTTTTTTTATGGAGTGGCTATAAATAAACGTATAATAATATTATATTAAATAATATTATGAAACATATAATATTATATTTAAAATAATATTTGAAGTTACTTTTTTCTTTACATTACGATACTCATTTGAGAGATAAAAATTATATATAAAATGCCGTGCAGAGGTATACGCGCGTGTACAAAGGTTAATATCCTGCGCGTTATTTGACGCGCGACCCTGTTTCTCGTCGCGGATACGAAGAGAGACCTCCGTAACTTTGCAGCATCTGTGCAGGCAGCATCGCGAATCTAATAATCTCTCGTGCCTTGTTGGAAGCGGCTAATTCTGCGTCACCCTCTCTCCCCCTCGGGCTCTTCTTTGGTCGCGATGGGGTAATTCCATTTTTGCACAAAGAGAGCATGCGCTCCGCCGAGATAGTTTCCTGTTGATAACATTGTTCCTTAACGGATGTTATTGGCATTATCACGCGTCCTTATCGCGGCTACAGCCCCGGCGTATGTGCGAGGCGAGCGACAATGGCGTGCGAAAGCCGCGCCCGCATTATCACTTCCCGTATTAATTTGCATCCATTTGTTTCGGTGGTTACCGTTGCGAAACTATTGACGTGACGTATATTAATTAGCTGCGAGAATGATGATCGATCGAAATTTTACGTTACGGGTCAGGTCGATGACACGAAAAATTGTAGACTAGAATAATAAAAAAGAATATGCGCACGATGTATGTATGAAGATTGATACGAAGCTTTTATGTTCTGTTAAATCGGAAACATTGCTAATAAAATTAAAGTACGTTTATATTTTTATTTAATTACCTATTGCTATTGAAAGGTAAATAAATATAATTATTAGATTATTCAACAGTGATTTGCCTGTAATTTGCAATAGCATTTTTTTGCAACAAATAGCAATTTATATAATTTACATAAGTGTAATTGTATGTCTAATAAATAATGATATATTTTGAAAAAGAAAAGATACATATGATTCATGAAAGCAACATTTCGTTTCCTTCATAATTGAAATTAAAATTGTAATACATACACATGTTAAAATCGTATTGTACGCTAATTTCACGAATAATTTTGAAAGATAACATTGTAATATAATAATAGCAACGTTTAATTATGTGGTATTAATTATGTAGTATTCTAATATTTCGACAATCAGCGAAATTGTGATTTTATTCAAATTCGCTTATTAACTGTTGAATAAAGCTTTCTATTCTGGTTGTACCTTTGAGGTGTAAATTTTCAAAAAATGGTGTTCCCTTAATTAACTAAAAATCTATTTATGCTTTCATGTATTTCTGTTGAAAACAAAATTATTTCAGTTTTTCGCATGGAATACCGAATGCAATTACACGAATGGTGCTCTCTTAAAGTCTAAAACGTGCCTGAATAGATTCACATCGTGTAGCTACTACGTTACCGAGGATTAATGTACTGTGATTTGCAAAGATTTCTCGGTTACACGCTGAGACTGGAATTAATTAGTTAATTATTGTCTTCAGGGAAAGACAGAGAAAATACAAATCGTCGCTGCTGTTACCAACGAACGCAGTTAATGATTATTGTTAAAGTTCTCGTCGCTCATTTAATGCCAGATGTGGCTGCTCAATTCTTTCTTTTTAAATTGAATACGCTCTCATCAAGTGGGAATTTGAGGATTACATTTACAACTAAATACGTGAAACACGAAAGATATTTAATTTCATAAACTACCGCCCAAAGATATAATTACTAATTAGGACCTTTTAATTAGGAGAGACCCAGATCAATAGAAACGGTTTGATGTTACGATGACTAATTACCAACCGGTAGCAATTAGATCTCTACTCAATACATGCCGTCTCGTTTCGTAAGCCATTTGGTACGTCATTTGCACGGGGGCTGTAATTTCCATAATAGAGACGAATCCGTACATGGGAATTCAAACCCCCGCACGTCGAAATAAATATCGTCGATACTCTCTAAATCTTATAGAGTGGTTTCGCAACTAAATATATCAGAGCGATTGCGTGTAATTTTATTACTCACTATGCGCGCAATTTACTCGACCTTTTGAAGAAAAGGAGATAATTTATTGGCTAATGCATTTTAATATATCCTCTAATAAAGACGCGTCTCATTGTATGTATTAAATATGGTTGAGCTCAAACCTAAATCAATATGTGATGGTGGCTCATAATTCTATGTAAATTATTCACTCACACTCCCCATTACAATTTAGAGTTTAATTGATTTTGGACTCAATTAACGTTTTGTCTCCCCGCGCTGCGGTCGCACCCGTGTCACGGGCAAAATTCAGAACACACATATCTGCCTAAATAATTTAATCGATGAGAAATAATTCAATTTACTTTTCAAAGATTAGATTTATTACACGAGATACCTATAAAAGATCAATAAATAGGAAAAAAAATATCACAAGACTTTTAAGTACCAGCGAATACATTAAATAAAATATTAATTACCATGTGATCAAGATAATAGTTGCAATTATCTAAAAGATTAATACTTTGCATTTATTAATAAATAATTCATACTCGAAGAACACTCAATTTTCTGCACAAAATGCCCAACGTGAATTTCAGAGACTGTTCTCTCTCTTTTGGAGCCTCGCTACATTCCCTAATTAAATTACTATCAATAATCTTGGCGCACCTTTCTACGGCGATTTTCAACGTTTTCGACGGAGTGATGCAATGAACGGCTCATTGCAATTCCAATGAGCGGAGTTGCGATTTGCGGCGATGCACAGCTCGCCGTCGGAATCGATTTGAACAATTAAAGCTGCTCGACAAGAATCGAAATGAATGAATTAACGACAGTCGGCCAAATAAATAGGACGTTTTATGAAATGTGAGTCGTTATATAATTAGTCGCCAATTTATCTCTCACGAAGTATTGATCAACGTCAATATATAGAACGATGATGCTGAATAAAAAATTACAATATATACGAGATCCGGAGATGAAATAGTTTCAAGTTTATTATTTGAGAAAAGAAGAAAATATAACAGATCAAAAAGATAGATTTATCACTATTTATTCATGAAATTATTGAGAGATATGGCGCATTCGACTTAAATTTAAGAATGCTGGAGAGGAAATTAATAAAAGAGTTCCAATATCAAAGTGTATCCGGAGAATTATAAGTAAATATTGGTTTCATAAATTTTAAAAATTTTCAATTTATATTCTTAGCTACATGGAGGTATATAATATAGAAAATAATAAGATCATAAAAGACGATCGACAGCTGGCTCAATTTTCAGGTTTAAAAGAATTGATTCTCAAGCTTATATAAGGAATTGAAATGTAATATTATTTCTTGATAGTTTTCTTTATAATTACAATGATACTAATATAACTATAATTAGTATTGTTATTTCCGTATGCTTGCTCTAACACGTTTGGATTAATCGTGTCTTAATTATCTCTCGTTATATTGACTCTCAAAGAATTTCAAATTTGCTTTTTACTATAGGCAGTTGACATAATACGAATATGCACGTGGCACAAAGGGTTAATTGCGCCCCGCGGCGTACAAAGGAAGAGCATCGCATAACCATCGAGTGCAACGAGCGGCTTCATACCGGGAATCCTAACGAACGAGTTACGTTTGCTATGTAAATTGAATGCAACGCGCGCGAAGGTTTGCGATGTGGCGAAGATTAACTCAGGTTGAATAACGACTAAAATAACACACGGCCATTCTCCTAACGTTTCAACACGTAAGGTCTAAGTTTTTTGATCATAATGCATACGTTTCGCAATAATTGCACAGTTTGGTAATTATAAAATTTGCAAACTCGTACGTGCTATGACGTAACGTAATAACGGTAAAAACTTCTCGCGAGATCGGTAATTATTTCGCGATAATGTTGCAATAATTAGTACACCTGCATGATATAAAAATTTAATAACTGAAGTGGGAGTAAATACCAGTCATTATATCACTATTCATGCTATTTATTAACTTTTGCATTTTTTGTTTAGCAAACATTATTGATCAATATTACCTTAATACTTAAATTTAAAAATTGACGTTGCAAAAATTTCAAAAATTTTTATATGTTTGTGTAACTGTGTTAAAATTTTGAACCTTTTCTAAATCCTTAATTACAAGTTTGACATAAAATATTTAAGAAAGTGAAAGTAACTTAATTACACGCTAAACAAAGTTTCACAATCCAAAGATTTAATGAAGAATATGAAGATACACTGAGATATATTAAAGCAGAGACAGTTTCAAAGTATCTTCCGCATTTACTTCAGCTTATTTGAGTAAAATCGTAAACCGACGGAAAAGATTACGAAAATACACCGCGAACGTCTTTGTCCACAGTGAATATCTGTCGGCGGAAAGTGAACTGAAAAGAGTACTTGGCTTCCACCAATAAATAGGAAAGGAAGTAGTTTTCAAACCCAAGTGGGTCGTTATAAAATAATGAGAAGCGCGATAAAAGAGTGTATGTACAATAAAAATCCTCGGTAACACTCAGCGCGACTCCATGCAGCGGTGCATTTCGGGTCTTCTTACCTGATATCTCTTCATCTGCATTGACATAACTTGAGAGTTTATTACGCATACGCGACCAGTTTCGGCAACTCCAAAATCTCCAAAGCCTTGTCGTGTAACATATGTAACTGTTTAGTTTCTATTTTATCGTGTATCAAGGCACAACGAATCGTTAAAATGAACTATATCGAACGATACCTTTAAAATAAAACTTACATGAAAGGATTGAGGGGATATTTTGGTTTGAAAGGTCGTAAAAAAGTTTTTTTTTTCAGGAATTTTTTATAGGATTTTTTTTATATTTACACGAAAAAAGCAAATAACGTTAAACTTTGCATATTTTTTTAGCTTTATTTTAAGAATGTATTTTTATTTTCTAACAAAACGCTCTTCTTTTTTATGTTATATCCTGGTCACTATAATAGGAGCTCGCAAGAAAAAATACACATGGACTGTGTAAATGATTCTATAGTTGTTCTAGGTATGTAAAGCGCAAAGACCAAAAATTCTCTTATTCAGGATAAACTAATATTTCCATTCCTAAAAATTGGTGGCCTTTTTATTAAAGATATTACAGTTTTCCTCAAAATTTTATTTGTATTTTATTAAAAGAAAAAACTAATAAACGCGTAATGTTTATTCTAGTTCAGACAATAGTCTTTTCCTGAATAAGAAAATTTTTGGTCCGCGTTTCAGACCTAAATTATTTTTACCTAAAATTATTTTTACCTAAAATACCTAGAATCTTTCACACCGTCTATATACGTTTTTTTCTTGCGAGCTTTTAGTACCAGGATATAACATAAAAGAAGAGAATTTTTGTTACTTGGAAAATAAAAATATGTTAAAATAAGGCTAAAAGAACATGCAAAATTTAGCGTTCCTCGCTTTTTTCGTTACCCTACAAGAAATTCCTGAAAAATTCCTTTCTTTACGACTTCAAATGCCCCTTAACTAAATATTTTTAATATAAAAATATAAAGTGTTTTTAAACTTTACGCAAATCAATCCGTATAGAACAATTTCATTATTATTTACAATATATATAGTTCAAGATAAAGACACGCAGCCACAATGTACGTAAAAGGATGAAGATTGAACAGCATATCAGAAAATTGAATTATGTATGGGAATCTGCGGGACATAATCGTATTTCGTATTTTGACAGGAGCTGTGACGGTCGTGAAATCCATTCGCACGTCCAACGCCGGTGACGGCGGATCGATAGAACGTCTCGACAACGGTGGGAGCTTCTTTGGCAAGCCGATTTCGCGCGGATCACCGGATTCCTTTCAGCGAACCCGTGCTGCGCGACGTATTTTCGAAGGCGTTATAAGTGCGGAGGAGGGGGGGGAGGTCTTATCCGTGTCTGATAAGGACGGGGACCGATGGCGCGAGAATGGCTCTTCCCGGCTTGATCCTCATGGATGAATGACTATGATTGATATAGTTGCGTCGTCGTCATTATCGGTCACAAAGTTTCAGCCATTCCGTTTTCGAAAAAGCTGAAATTGCTCTACCGTAGTTGCGCTTTCTCTTTCGGTCTCTCTCTTTTTTTTTTCTTTTTCATACACCACCATTTGTAACCTTCGCATATCAAAGGAAGCTATACGTTTTCACAAGTCCTGCAAAGACCTGCCGATATCCGGCCGTGCTTTCTACGAAGCTGCCTCTCGAATCGGTTATTTTTCGCTTCTCAATCTCGACGGACACACGTGGCATAACAAACACGTCGAATCGCGCGAATAAAGGCCCGAACGTAGTAACGAAATGTCACGCTTTTAGAAAATCTTGCTTTTAAAATTCTTTTTATATTTTTAACTTTGTATGAGATAATCTCCAATTTGTCATAAACGATATAAAAATATTGACATAGAAATAATGTGCCGATATACGTGCGATATATTGATAGCAATGTCTCTATGCAAAGTAAATTTAAAACGCAACAATTAATTTGTAACTAAAGAAATACCAGTCATGCAGCATATATGCTTGTACACTGTTTTTTCACTTTTAATTTAAACATGACTAGAAATAGTATTACATATATGTCACAGAGATTTCGTGTATTTTTTTTTTTTTTTTTTTTTTTTTTTTTTTGCAAAATTACTAGAGAATCCGCAAAAAACCGGAATATTGTGGAATGAATAAAGATTACACAATCTTATTAGTGATTTTGCAAAATCCTGTCAAATCCTGTCACAATTTCAGTCTGACAGAACCTATACAGACTGTCCTTTTATAATTTATATTCATATTTATATTTTTTATTCATTCTACAATATCCTGGTTTTTATGGATTTTCTAGAAATTTTGCAAAAAAAATATACACACGATATATACTATATCAAAAAATTTTTATATAATCTTAATGCCCCAGGTAGTAAGCTGATGTTATATTTGTCGTCATTTTTTTACATCTTGCTCTACCTAGGATATTTTAATATTTCTTCGTTAAAACAAAAATTGAGGATCAGTTATTAAATCAGACTTATTATAATTGTGCTATACATGAAGATTTGAAACACTCCTCGAAATAGATTATACGAATTAGACAGATAATTACCTTAAAAAGCCGCAAGATGTTGGCAACCATAATAGAAACCACGCTGAATGCGGCGCCTATCACACCAGTTACTGGCTTGTGGGGAACGTAAGTGGGCGTCTTGCCATTTTCACATTTGTATTCCGATATGTCCTGAAACGAGGGAAAAGTGCCAAGATATATTCTCTCGCTTCTGCACAATAATGATATAATAAAGAGAATACTTATTTTTATCGGGACGTCACTTAAAAGCGCTTCCTAAAACGTCGGATGAAATTAAAGTGCAATTTCCACAATGGCGCTTTTACGTTGCTAATACCCCTAAGCACTCTATTCGCTATAGCTATACATCCACTCGCGTCTGTTTCGGAAATCTTAGTATCAACTTCTAAAACATTGGATAGTTAAGAAACACTGTATAGAATACATTTATATCTTTATTATTTGCAAAAGGCAAGCATTTGGAGTATCTTTAGAAATAAAAGAGAAATTCCTGTTACATGCATAAGCTACAATCTGTCTCGAGTTACTGAAAAATTGTTTTAAACGTTGCTCCTTTCGATGCGCCGCTGGATTTCTATACGCGTATGTTTTTTTACTCTGTTCCCTCTCTATTCGATAGAGATTTACGCGGATAACTGTCGTGATGGATGAAATTCGACTGTATGAAGTTACCCGAGTTTGTTTCGTCGTGCGCAATTCGGTCGTGCTCGTTAGAGCCTTCCTACAAGTTACAGCGTCACACGCTGTTCGTAATTAAGGAATCCTGTGCAATTTTCAATTCGGTATGGAAGTGCACCTGCCATTACTGTGCGTTGGACAATCGCGCTTCTATCTACTCGAGGCGAGTAGCCGATAAACAAAACAATTATAAACCGTCCGCTGATAGAAGTCAACGCTTGATTATTTTCTTAATGTAGTGTAATTATAACTTCTAAATTTCACTGAATTCTCAAAGCGAAAAATGATTTCAATAGATATAAGTTAAATTAATTAATTAAAAAATTACGATCCCAATTTTTAATTATTGCTTTTACTTATTTCTTCTATTTTTTGGTCAAAAATAACACAATAATAAAGAAATAAGATATAACATAGTCTCGGGAAATCATTGTATTTCATAAAAATATCGATATACTTGCTTAATTTCTTTACAAATTATATGAAGCAAATATTCATGAGATGCAAATTGTTTAAGACGCCTAGAAATTTATGCAAAATTTATCGTGTTTACTTTGTAAATGTATAAATAGCTCTCGGTAACGAGTTTGAGGTTTAACGCAAACATTAAAGATATTGCTATTAGGAGAACGAACTCACACTAACGGCTATACTATATGCATACGATTATATGAAGTGCAACACGTTTAACAGTATCAAATTGCCTCCGTTATTAGATGCATAGTTTGCACTTCGCGTTATAATAACCAGCATTCGTCCGCCAACATTTTCGGAGCCAATTAGATTTCGCTGAATGTAGCTTTTGAACAGACGAAACTCGGTCGACTCGGAGAGTGTGTTCAGCGTCGACGAGAGGACTTCTCACAGAGAGGCGAATGCGTTTCTCTGCGACGATCTTATCGTTAATCCCTTAAATGTCGCGGAATATCCGGCGCATTTAGCACAAACCGTGGCAAATATATCACACGCTGCTTAATTTTTAAGCCGCCTAGAAATTATTTCCGCGACTCTGCAATTTAATTAAGGATTGCATCGCGAGAGAAAACGATAAGGGATTTATTTCGATAAATTTACGATTGAATTTATAAGGGATTAATTTTCAAGCCCTTTTATTGCTCCGAATATTCACAAGCAGTAGATTTTCGTGTACATAACGAAAATATGTGTACAGATTTTTTGAATCTGTCTCTTTATACTTCATTGGCCGAATCCTTTGAATTTTCCGTAAAATTGGCGAGCGTTTTATCGATATTGCACGTGTGTAATCAATCGCGAAATGCACGGAAACTTTCGAGAACGAGATATATATGAGGCAATAAAATTTCATTGATTTTCGAGCGATATCAAGCGGTTTGTACTTACGATTTAATTTCGTGAATATTTACGTATACTCGGCGCGCGTTCGTTACGAGATTTTATCGCGCATTCAATGCATTTCGTGAAAACGCCTGCGCCTGTTCGCGGAGGGAGAGCGTTCGGGCGAGAGACTCGAGAATATTATACCCGGCCCGGGGTATGCTCGGATGATTTAAATATGGTGAGGCAAACATCACGCAGATGCATGCGTTGTGTATTTCTGCGAGGAAGTTCTCCGAACGGCTGCATAAATCCGGAGTGCATCGTGTTGCCACACTTCAGGTTTATTTAAATATCGCATGTGTCTCCCCAGCGGAGACTCATGACATATTAATGCGATTTTTTCGGCGATAACTTGCCGTGTGTACGTATACATATGTATGTACACATGCTTACGTTATAGTGTAACGGGAAAGTTAACTAGCGTAAAATGGTGTCGCCATAAGGAAGAAAGAAGGCAAGCGCATTTATGAATGTATTACTCACGCTGAAAATATTCCATTACACGTTATGAATAAATACATATTTCATCGCACGTATTATTGATTATTTATACAATGGAACTGTAATAACGTTGTTAAAAGATTATTCCGTCAATCAGTAAATCTCGTTTATATGTCATGAAAAACCGTGACTGGCAAAATACTATGAGCTTTATTGTTAAAAAATGTGACTGAATTAATAATATACGGACGTAATTGCCATTCAGTAAATAAATTGACAGATATAAGCCGGATTTAGCGAGTTATATTTAGTCGCGTTTAGAACATCATTTTGACGAGAACGTATTTTAAAATCTAAAGTTAATAAATATATTAAATTCATATAATAATGTAGAATGGCGACGGGTAGGTACATTATATATAAAATATAATTAACAGTTGCTAAAAACACAAGCGTTATAGAAGCTCAAGGAGTAAAAAAATTAATCGTCCATATTAAACGTTTTAAATACCGATAAAAAAGAGCTCATCGAACTTTTATAGCTCTCTCGTCGATATCACAAAGTGCCTATCGATTCTTATAAGTACATAATTTATGATTAATCGGTGCCCGTTATCTGAATTATTTGAGTATCAGTTATGTCCGACATGATGAACGAGCTGTAAGATACAGAAAGCTATCAGTCGACGAGACGTGATGGCTCTTAAATCATGGCACCGTTCCAAAGTGTTTGGCATCCTGAGTGAGTTTTGAAAGAGACTGTGGAGGCCCAAAAAAAGAGAGGAGATTCTTGCCGTCGAAGATCCATAGATCTTCATTCAAGGAGGCGTGTTCTTCTGGCGAGGTACATATACCACTCGCGCTCGAACGCGAGAAATAAATCCAAACACCGGATTTGAGCATGCATTATTCACGCCGCTGAAAGATGCGTCCGATCCAACGCGGAAAATAGAAAAGACGAATTCGTCCGATCGACAGCCATAAGTTGAACGCATTCGCACTGTCGATACGCATTTTTAATGGATTCCACTCAAAAGATATTCGCGTTTTTATTCGGAAACAAATAGGTTTTTGCTTTTTATTAGAGGGAAGCGACTATAAATTTTTTTTAGTAAAAAAATGTGATTGCAATGTAGATAGGATATAAATTTGTTTTAATTTTACAAATTTGAGAATTTCAATTTTTAGAATTTAAATGCGTCCACGGTAACAAACGTTTTGTATTTGAGTGGAGGGTTACTATCCATGCAGAATTTTTTGTGTTAAATTTTTAACATACACTGGTGTTAATGTAACATATTGTCATTGTGTTATTTTGGCTTTTCTGCGTTAAGTTAATATTCAACGTTTCTAAGAATTAAAATAACACAATTTATATGTAAATGCACGAATTCTTGATGGTGACATACTTTATATATATATGTATATATGTTAAAATAAACACCTAAGTTAGTTTCCTCTCTATAAGAGTTTCCATCTGTTAAATCGCCATTTTCTTATGTTATATATCATGGCTGCATCTCGATATTTACTGCCAGTACTAAAAATTTATAGTGTATGTGACGTAAACTATAGATTTTCAGTAGTGACAGCAAACGCAGCCTATAAAGATGAGATATCGCTATGTCTTCTGTTTTTTGCAAGAAAAAGAGAAGAAAGAATAGCATTTAATGTAAAAATAACACTTTATTTTAATTAAAATTAATATTATAGGGGAGACCGGGGCGAAGTCGTCACTATTTTTTCGGTGCCGATTTTTAACAACAAAACAAATAATTTTAGTAAAATGTGGTATACCGTTGTAAAGAGTGAACCCTTGGCTACAAAATAGGGACATTTTTGGTCTACGTCGCTTTGTTCAACTGGTATAGAGTGAAAACGACAAAGGTGCAAAAATTGAAATGTCAAAATTGCCGGGGCGGAGTCGTCACTCCATTCTCGGACTGAATTTTAAATGAAAATTCATAATTCTGATCATGAAAAATGATAGAATACATTTTATTAATTATTTTTTAATAGAAAAATAGAAACATTAATTGAAAACACGATGGCGGAAAATAATTATAAGAAAAGCACACACACTTATGTGCCCTACGCTCGCACGTTTCTTGTCAGCTCTATTCTGTCATCTCTGAGCACACGCAGCACATATTATCCAAGTTCTCGCCGAAATCCGACCACTGCTGCCTCTTTGACTTTGATTTTCGCCGGAAGCCTCCATGATATGGCTTGGTGACGATTTCGCCCCGGACACAAGTTTCAAGTTTGGTCGTTCATAAAATATTAGAAATCAATGAAAATAAAAAAACTTCACTGGATTCGTGTTCAGCATTACTCTTTAGAATCACTTACTTTGAGATTCGAAGACACAATAATATTTAAAATATTACAAATTTTCGACGCGCAAAAAATTTTACTTTTGACCTCCGAAAACATGTTTGTCTCGATAAGAATCACAACATGGCACATGACCTCACTAAACTCCGTTGGTCACGTGGGCACCATAAGCCGCGTTTACAGTATTAATGGCGAGTTCACACAACATACAGATTTTGAGATAATTGCAATGATGACTCCGCCCCGGTGACGACTTCGCCCCGGTCTCCCCTAAGTATGTGAATTTAACATAAACTTTGCTTCCAGATAGCGTCCATGTGTTACAATTTTGTGTTATTTCTTTACATTTTTGTCTTCTGTTAAATTAACATAAAAATTAGAGTGAATAAATTGAGACACGTAAAATTTAACACAAAATCTTTGTACTAAGTAAAATTAATGCTCTGAACCTTTATAAATGTATAAAATTAACTGTAGATTTCAAACGAGCTAAAACTTCTAATTGTAAATATACAAAAACAGAGGACAAGAGAAAGAAGGAAAGTTTCAAAGACGAGCAATAGACATGCGATAGAGCTTTCTATTTTTAACTAAAGGTAAAACGAGCACGGAGTAATCTGTTTCTAAGTAAAACGTAGGGGGAAGAAGGGATAAATCAATGTAAAATTTAGAAACAGTACGTGATAACGATGCAAGGTTGATGAATATTGCGCACGCAAAAGAATACTTTTATAAAAATCTACGGCTCCCACTGGTACCACAATGATTTACGATTCTCACGTGATAACTGTTCCTAGGAGAGGGAGCGACCGTAGCGCTGAATGGGAAGCGAAGGCAATTGCTTGTCAGGAAATGTGGGAAATAAATGGCTTTGAAGTGTCGCGTCGCGCGAAATCAAAAGGTGGGACTTTTGGCAATTGCGGACACGGAGGGTGATTCCTCAAGATCGCGCAACGTGTCAGTTCTCGGCCCGTGATAACGCAATCCAATTTTGTGGTCTAAGCTATTACATCCGGCAACTTTCCTTTCCTTTATTAATCACATAATTAAGAATATAATTAAAACTTGTAATACGATAGAGCATAATTAAACGTGATAAAGGATGATATTCTCTCTCCCCCTTGGTAAATTAATGCAAGCTCGGATCTCTGCAAAGCAGAAGGTTCAAACAAGGTTTATGCTAATACATTGAAGTCTTATGAAGTGTTCCCTCTATATATTATTTTATAAGCCAAGTTTAATAAAGATACATATTTCAAATGATATTTAATAATCCAAATTAAAATTCCAAAGTAATCTAAAGGGTGTCAAGCTTGAAATTTCATTTAATTTTATATGATTTATATTAATCGCGCATTAAGACTCTTTAATTTTTTTTACTTAAAGTCTGAAAATAAAGTACAAGAATCCTATCTTCTATTCCAAGAAGCAAGAATCTGCTTAAAACTATAAAACATATTCATTTACATGTAAAATTTAAGAAAAAAGTAAAACTTATAATTTTATTCAGATGATAGAAATATATGTTTCTGAAGCATGACTCGCCTGCAATTCTACGCAATGTAGTAACAATGCCAATCCCAATTTCTCTACGATTCGCATTTATGCCGCACTTCGTATCGCTGAGTATTACGTTGAGTTGCCCGCGGCGACGCAGACTTTCTCTCTTTTAAGTTCGCGAGATAAATTCCCGGCGCGAATAAAAAGGAGCCAGGGGAGGAGGACTGACTTATATGAATTTACTACGATTCCATGAATCTTACTCAAGCGGAAGCGCTACCTCCCGCGACGAATACATTTCTTATGTTGAAATATTTCTTAGAAACACCAAAATATCTTGTATGATCGAAAAAAATCTTTTATAATGAAGTTTGTACATTCTGTGCAAACTCGATGTTGTATAATCAATATCGAGGGTACTTTTAAATTCTTCTTCTTTTTAATTAACTGACTTCCGTATAGAAAAAATTAAAATGCCATCTTTTTTAAACCTTATAAGGTAAAGGGGGCTATTGTCCCAGGTAGCACATACACGTTTCAAAAATGTTTTATAAGCATTTTTCCGGAACGTTTTATAACCGATTTCTAGAAACGTTTCTCATGAGTAAAAGTCCATTCGAAAAACGTTCGATGGAACGTTTCTTTTCCGATAAAATAACGTTTAAGAAACTATTATAGAAACGTTTTTTTAATAATAAAGAAATTTTAAAATTCCTACTTTTTACGTCTTTTGAACGTGTTTATGACGTCTTTAAGACATGCGTGAGAATGTTCTAGAAGTTTTATGCATCTATTATACCATCTATTGCGTCTATTCTTCTTCGAAGAAATTCCTGAACTGGTACACACATTCGTGCAATATTACCTCTAACAATAAGTTAAAGTGAAACAAAATATACACTTGTCTCACTCTAACTTAGGGAAGATCGGGACTCGTTGGCACAAGAGGTAAATTGGTAATGCGTTCCGTTTATGTATTTATGGAAAGAAACAATGGAAAAGTTATCACAAAGGCTGCGTCAGTTGAGAGTTTATCTTTTTCCTTTCAATGTGGGGTACGTAAAAAAGATAAACTCTGAACTAGCGCAGCCAGTTCAGCAATAGAAAACAGACCCAAAATATCTCTTTTATGACATAGGTACTTTTCTCAAAGTTTTATTTAAATTAAACAAGTATTACAATAAAAAAAAAAGAAAACTCTGAATCAAGAGGTGGCAAGTAAATTTTCGAGCGTTTCAAAATATCGTATTAATGTCCTTCAGCTTGAGAAGTAAAAAAATGTGACGTATTATTGTTAGTTAAAAGAAAAGTTTCTGTTACTATATTCGACTATGTTATTTTAAATAACAACAGTAATTTATTGTAGTAAAATGACTGAAATCAAACGTATGTAGTGATGGGATATGTTGACTCATATTAAGGTACGCTTAGCTTGACTTGCTGTTGCCGCGAGCGTGAGACGTGTGTGAATATGTGATTTGCTATCTACAATGCTGATAGAAGCTAGATATATATTTAATATTTTTATATCGAAGAAAGCTACATCTAAAATAGTTTACAATTTTCTGTAACAGCGTTTTGCTATTCGATCATTACAAAATAACTTTAAAAGGTATACAATCTTTATCAAGAAGTACATCTGCTACGCGTTATGTATTTCTATTACGTTTTCATTAATTTAACATGGACTTTTGTCGTATAGCCAACTTACCCTACTATCGGGGGCATCGGGGCAAGCTGGCTACAATGCAGCATGTTCGTATTTCACTTGTTACAAAGAAACTAGGTTCTCTTTATCATATTAGTACTGTTTAATCATGATAATTAACTGTTTAAAAAATTAAATGCCAAAATTGTGAAAACTGTGCTAACGAGCCCCGATCTCCCCTACTGATGTGTACCAGTTGAGGAAGTTCTTCAAAATAAAACAAACATATAAACGTTCTTTCAATAGCCACGTTCAGCAGAACGTTTATTTTGCAACTGTTGGAAGTTTTCTAAGCTCAGATTTGTCCGATGACAAATAGATTAACCCTTAACTAGCACACGTCCGCGATCGAACGTTATCTGCACACGGGGTGTTGTACACCCCACACACTTTGAACGTTGGGTACGGCGAAATGGAGGCTCCAATAGGCTTGAAAAAAATCAAGTACATACAACACTGGAAAATGATACCCATTAGCCTAAACTATGAAATTTTTAGTTTTGAGGCTTCAAAAGAATTCTTGCACTTGGGGTGTTCAGCACCCCAGCAATTCTATACGTCTGATTCGAATTGTGTTTGGAAGGGCACTGACGATTTCTGCCAGGTGGAACGTATTGGAAACTTGACGAAATTCGTTTTGGGATGTTTGACACCCCGCGTGCTAGTTAAGGGTTAAGACCGGTAGGACAAAATTAATTTAGGTAAATAAGTGGATATATGTGCATGGATAAAATAATTTATTTTGTGCAATAATTAGTGCAATATAAATTTAAATGTTTTATTTTGTTAACTGTAAACGTAAAAAATACGTTTTTTAAATCATTGTTTAAATCATAGTTTCAAAAAAATTTTTGTTCAAACGTTTCTTAACGGTTCTTTACGGTTATGAAACTATAATATATACGTTCAAAAAACATATATAAAACTAATATGTGCTACCTGGGGTGTCAGTTAAAGAAAAAAAAGGAATTTCTAAGATAGAGAGAAGCCTTTTAATTTTCAGGGTAGGGAGCGGCTTTTGGAGCTTCTTGGCTTTTTGTCTTGAAAATTTTTTATCCCATTCTTTCTTTCCCTATCCGTAGGAATGGTTCTTTGTAAGGGACATTTAATTAGAGAACAACCGAAACTTCATTAAAAATACACCTTTTGTGCGATACGATAAAATCTTATCGTTTAATATTTTATATCTAATTGAGAAATGCGCGAATGGGCAAACTGTCAAGACAATATACTCCAGCCGCCGAAGTAAATTAACTTCTCTCGTCGCGTGAGGAAGTAAATTGAATGCGCGCGCGCGCGCGAAGCACTGAAATACAGATGCAACTCGGAGTTATAAGTTCCCATCAAAAGAAAGTATTATGTCGCGATGGCAAGTGCGCAATGTGTCCCTGGAATTATTTCCGCCGCGCCGGTGCGCGTCGTAACTAACAACACTTCGCTGGCACGCTCGATCTAAACCACTTTCACGAACGATTCAGGTCCTATATAACGTTCGGCCGGTACGTGACTCACAATTAGAGGCATCTCCTTATATCTATACTCCGCAGTTTTTCTGCGTAAAGTTTTGCCGATACGCCTGTGTCAATTGAACGTGGGTAGCATCACATGCGCGCCGAGAGATGAAAGGGCGAGTTCAGCGCGATTGGGAAAGCGCCTATCAAACTCCGTGAATTCCGATCTCTCCCCTTCGGAATTTTATCGGTCGGTTTTTTTTACACTCCACCGTGATGGTCCTTATACTTCTTATCGAGAAGCTTCCTGCCTACGTAACGTAACTACGCGCGGTCGACGATCCTAATTCCCGGCGCACGATCTCAGAATATTGATTCCTCCCGCACTATAGTATTTTAATTCCGAACGGATAAGCCTTTGAGATCATCGGGCTTGTGATATCTATTTTCCAAATAATTGTTATTGGTTTAAATAACTATATAAATCTTGCTAAATATTGCACAAATTTTTCTTTAACTTTTATTTCAGTTATATTATCCATTTTCAAGCAAATTAACAAAGTTTTTAAAGAAAAAGTGTTACATTAAAATATATAGAATAATAATAAGTGAAACAGGACCGTTATGATATACAATCAATTGAGGCTATTGATGGAAAAAGGGTACATAGGCTTATGTATCCTTTTTCCGTAAATCGTCTAAATTATATATGGAGGGGTAAAAACCGTAGTGGTGTAAGTCAAATTTTTAAAAATATTTGACTTACACCACTGTAGTTATTACCCCTCCATATATATAACACATTATACCTGAGTCGATTTAGACGATTTACGAAAAAAGAGCACATAAGTGCCTATGTGCCTTTTTCCATCAATGGCCTCAATTAGATTAGAGAGAAAAACACCATTTAACTGGATTGGATCTTGGTAGCCCAATAATAATATTGTGTAAATTTTGTATACTTTACTAATTATTGATTATCAATTTAAGTATGTAGATTTACTGTTCCAATAAAGAGCTGTGTTTTAAAGACCTACAAAAAATCGGCGCACAGAGTACTGAGTTTAGAAAAAGTATACAAAATTCACACAATATAAATTCACAAATATGTTTCGTATTTAGATTTCTGTTCTATAAAAAGACATTTGTTATCCGTGGTAATCACATTTACGCATGTAAAAAGTTAGCACTTTGATAATAGAAGAGTTCAAGTTTAAAAACTTTATAAATCCGTATTGTGTTCTATATTTTCTATTATTGCGGCCACACACTCATCATATCGACAAAACGAAGTGGCGATTTAGCTCGATTCTTTCGTTACGTCACTTTTTTTCCCATCGATGTCACATCACACTGCGACAACAACCGAGAGAATCGCATTTGAGTTTTTGACCCTCCGTAAACCTGCGGACTTTATTACGTACGATTCTTCGTCAACACAATCCGGCGGAGTAATAATGTCGGTCGCTGGGGTCGCAAAAAATTCTGGGCTTAAGTGTCATTTGTCACAGCCTGATGAAAAAAAGGAAAAAAAAGCAGAAGAAATACTCAACACTCCCGACTATGCGAGCACCGATGAAAAACGTTCTTTGCATGCGCTTTACGACACAAACGACAGCAATGTTTAACTTTTTGCTGCAAAATATTCGCCAAAAATAAATATTTCGCAGATTCGCATCTGACAGACCGACTACCGCGCAACCGCGGCATTTTTAACCGTGATGAACTTCCCTGATGCTTTTCCGCTCCTTGCAAATCTTTTATCAGAACTTACGAATTGTTTTTCTTTGGTTGTAAAAATTTATGTAGCTCAACATTTTTATTAAGGATTTTATATTTCGGGAAAATATATCTCTTTCACTTTTCATGTTTCGTGTTTCGTAGGTTTCGTAGTTTTCTTGTATAGCCTCAAAATTTTTATTAAGGATTTTATATTTCGTGAAAATATATCTCTTTTACTTTTTATGTTTCGTGTTTCGTAGGTTTTGTGGTTTTGTTGTATATGTTTCGTATAGGAACAATCATTCATCAACATCTTGTGAGAGATGTACCCTATCACAAGAGACACGGTAATGTCTCACGCCAAGTGTATACTTACATGCGATGCAAGGCACAGGCGCTGTACTTTACGCCGCCCAACTATAGTTGAGCGCAGACAAGATTTACGTTCAGTTATAAGGGCTGAATCGATGCGTTTCTGGGGGGGGGGGGGGGGAGCTCAATCAATTGAGTGGGTTCATATTCAAAACTATCTTTATTTTTGCTGACAATGAGATTTTTCAGCTTAAAGTCCAAAATCGCCAAATTTTACGACAAGAAACATCATAATTTTAATCTGAAATTTTTTCGTTAGAAGATGCCACGAGACGCAGCAGCGCTGTTGCACGGAATTCGATCATCTGATATCTGTCATCTGAATCTGACGTCTGTCTTGCTCACTAACGTAATCTTACATAGTGATAGTAGTAAACGTAATAATTAATGACACATGAGGTTATACTCCTGTGTTATTAATCACATAAATAATAGATGAAACAATATATGTATTTTTATTGTGAAGTGATAAAGTAAAGAATACAAGTGAAAAAGCTCTTTTAATTCTTATTTATTTATGACAGTATTTCCATATTAATTCATGTAGATAAATGTGTGGAGTAACCTTATTTTCTGATAAATAACATATGTAGGTAGTAAAATATTTTAGTAGTAAAATATTTTCTGTCGACAAATAAAGAATAAGAATTATCAGCATTTCCACAGTATTTAAAATTTATTTGGTTGGTTTCTGTCAAACAAAGGTTCCAATTTTTGTCAAAAAGAATAATAAATTTGTCAAATTTGACAAATTCTTGTCAGTGGAACATTAAAAACTGGAAATATGTAAACTAATTTTCACAGTACAGAAACAATAAAATTGCACTCAGTATTGCATTAGTTATTTCAATAGAATTTAAGGTTAGTAGAAATGTAAAAAATTTAATTAAAATAAAATTTTAATTGAAAAAACTTGGCATTGCTAGATTAAAAAAAAAGTAGTAAAAGCATATAATGTTTGTAACTTAACTTTTAAGATAAATAATTTATTGTTTAACAATAAGGTTAACAATGACTTTCTTTTCTTATAAACAAATATAAAACATTAACTTTACAGATTCTTACACTACTTAATCTTCGGTACTTTATTGTAATTAAATTATATACAGGGTGATTCAGAAGGTTACTTAAAAAGAGCATATAGATTTTATAGAATACTTGACGTTGTCCGGGAGATGCCTGGTGTATTTGAGAGAGTGCGCCAGAATTTTGTTCGACAAATGAGAGAGGTTCGTTCCAGGTTCGAATCCTGGCTGAGGTAATACTTTTCGCAATAAATTCTTTACAGTTTTAGATAATTAAGTCGAGTCGATATAGCGTTTTTCATTGACAGAACTAGTGCGCACTCAGTGCACATTAAAGCCGTTGTACACTGATTTAATCTTTAATATTTAAAGTAAAATGCAAATATTTTGACTGATAAAATATGCAATACATATTTTACCAAATAGTACAATAAAGAATATTGAGGCTTTCGTGGACTTAACCTGTTTATATTAAACATACACTTTACGTTGATTTGTGTACGACGGCTTTAATGTGCACTGAATACGCATCAGTTCTGCCAAAGAAAAACGCTATTAATTCCGGGGATGGAAGGGTTTTAATGTTCCAACAATAACTACACAGAAAAAAATTTTGTGTCAATGGAAGTCCACTCTCAATTTTGTGTTAAAATAACTCATTCATCGTGTTATTTTTGACATTTAGAAATGTTATATCGACATTTTTTTAGTAAAAAATGTCAAAAATAACACGATGAATGAGTTATTTTAACACAAAATTGAGAGTGGACTTCCATTGACACAAAATTTTTTACTGTGTATGTTTCAAGTCCGACAAAAAATCGGCGCGCAGTTAAATAAGTTGGAAAAATATACATATACATACATGTATACACATATACACAGAAATTAATATTAGGCTGCTAAAGATCTAAGCTTGGACCGTAAATGGCATTTTATTCAAATTTGATTGTATATCATAATGGTCCTATTTTCTCTTATTATTATTAAAATTATTAAGTTTTACATAAAAAGAAACGTTTATAAAAATAGATATACATGACGAGATAAATATTTAGGTACCTTTCAAGAAGAAGATGAGTTAGCTCAATGTTTGCTGTCATTGTTTAAAATATACTTGGAGCTAACTTTGAAAGCTACATAAAAATTTACTTATAATTTTGGTGTTGAATTAAATAAATCAGTGCCTTTTTCTTGGAATGACAAGAAGTAGGCGGGCAAAGACTAGATATAACTTTAAAGACACGTAATTATGTGCAGCCATCAGCATTTGTCATTGAAGAATCCGGAATTGCGTTGACGTATACAACGTCGATATTCGTTTTATTAGTGTTAAGAATTATTTCATTACATTGTTAATCACCGCGATTCATACATGTTTAATACCTTCTTTATCAAATGACTCTAGTATATTAATAACAAACTTTACGAAAAACTTACGAAATTTTATTAAATTTAATTTGTACATAAAACGAAATATAAGTCGCAATAACGTTTGTGATACGCAAATTTCTCAAAATCATAAAATATAAATGGAAGGATAATTGCAAATGTAAGAATAAATTCATACATTCAAACCACGATTTTTAATAAGCCATAAAGTATCATTTGTTTGAAAACGAGTGCAACTCTTCGCTATTTAATAATATATCTATATAATAAAGGTAATAGATAATAGGGATAATAAATATACAAATTATATGTTATAATCATATACAAATTATATATTATAATCATATATATATATATATATATATATATATATATATATATATATATATGTAATTAATTGTGGACAGTTTAAATTAATAAACTGTTACATTTTTTTAAAGTCTATTACCTTATTAATTAAAATGTTATCTATTTTATATTATAATATCCATTTCCATTTATCAATTTTTTAACAAATATAAACAAAATGTCTGAATCATGTTTTAATTGCAACTTTGTAATAATTACATTAATAGGATTAATTTTAATATATTTAGAGATTATGTATAGAAATTCTATAATAATTTATTCTACATAAAATTGTTACATATTGATTAGAATTATAAACACAATCCGTATTTTAAAATTGGAATACTAATACTCGAAATATTCTAATAATTTGAACGCTTGAATTTAACTAAGCGAAGAAAATTATTCGAATAATTTCTATACTTTAGTATATTCGGATATGTTTTACAACTCTAACATGTATACATATGTATACAGATTACAACTCTAATACAAACGTATACGTTAAAGTAGATGTTACAAAATAAATGAGTTCATACATCGATATAAAAGAACAGATATACTTGGAAATATTAAATTAATTAGTAAGTATAATTAATAAAACAGAGAGAGAGAGAGAGAGAGAGAGAGAGAGAGAGAGAGAGAGTAAATTTATAATATTATATATTTATAAAAAAGTTGATCTAATTCGTAAGATCGTTTTACGTTATGCAACAACGTAAAGCGTCTAATTATTCGTCAAATGCGCCTGTTTACTACATTCTATTATCCAAGTCAAGACCGTTGCTATTGTTGGTGTTACATGCAATATGGCTTCCAGATTTGGTAAGGCAACCTAGATCCTTGTTGATCGCTATAATTGGACTTGTACATATTACATACATAATATACATATGCGGAATAATTAAAAAATCGAAGAAGTACGAATGTAATTATAATTATAAGGTACTGCTGCCATATATTATTTGATTACTAAACCCAAAACTGTAACTAATTATTCTCATTTAAGTATTCACATTTAATTATTTATATTTAAAATGGAATATGTATGGAATTACTATTTAGATTCCATACTTGTGCAGTTACTTGTTTATGAAAGTATCTGTTGATTATTGATCATGCATATAAATATATTATATATAAGTATATTATGTAAATAATATATAAATATATAGATAATATATAAATAACAGCATATCTGAATTAACACAACTTGATATAAAAGTTGTTTAAATAATATTATTTGACTCAAATAATTATAATATTTATAAAAACATACGTTAATTGTTAGACTCAAATTTATATAGTATTTATATTTTTAGATGTTAAATATTCAACTTTTTAAATATGTTAGTACATAATAAAATATTTATAACTCAGGAAAAATACTGATATTTGTCACATTAACCTCTGCTGATCTTCTTGATTTCTCGAAATTTGCCTATGTCTATTATCATGACGGGAACTTGTAGATGCAGCATAATTTTCTTCAGCTACGGATTGGTGTATCATTGCATTTACGTTATGATTTCCAGTTCCTCCATCAGATTCTGAATGTACTAACATATATACAAATTTCTGATCCACAAATTGTGCAATTTGCAATGTACTTGCGTTCGCGTGTGAAATATCGGCATAGCGAGCTGGATTCGTCTTCTTTCCATATAAAGGTGCCTTGCGTGGTAAATATATTATGCATATAAAATGAGTGTGCTTCCATATAGTCTGTAGTTACTCTTGTATAAATTTTCTCACAAAGCATTTCTTATGAGAACAGTCTAATTTACTACAATGCTCCCAAATGCTATTACATGTAAGTTGTTAAGCTGCCATTATATTCGCACTATATCACGAAGCACGGTCTACTAAATACTGAAATACTGACTATAGAGATATAAGAATAGAATGCGCAAGCGAGCTGAAAAAGCGATATAGGAATAGAAAGAGAAAGCTGTCTTTTCACGATAGGAATAGAAAGAGAAACCTGCATATGGGCCTCTTCTGTTTTAGTCTGACAGATGAGGCCTATATGCAGCGTTCTTTTACTATTCCTATATCTCAGCCTCTTACGTGCTAGCATATGACTCGCGCACTCTAGTCTTATATCTCTATGATACTGACTAGCTACGCCAAGAAAATATTCGAAACAACCGTTTGATGAAGGTTGAAGAAAAACATGTGAATCTATCCTAAATATAAATATTGTACACGCAAATAATAGCTAAGAACAGCTATTAGTTATCTATTATTATCTAACTCGGACGCGGTTGTCTTCAGATGGAAAGGTATTTATAATATCGTGTGTATATCGTAATATGTATATTATATACGTAAATATTGTAAATAACATCTAGTTTAAATCTTGATTATAATATTAAGTCGTGTTGCTCAATTTCTAATTATTCGATCCCCGTAGTCAATTGTTTAGATTGAGGTTCACGTTTTACGCGCTAAAAAAGATTGGTATAAAATTGTATAAGTTAAAAATGTTTTTTTTTTTTTACTTTTCTTCAATCAATACATCATAGATTATAACATGTAATTTTTAATTTAGAAATATAGAATTTGTAATAATATACTTTCAAAGGCTAGAGACAACAAAGATATTAGAATCCCTAATATAATTATTATTTCAGTAACAAACGTTAAATTTTTCAAGTAAGGGAAACATAAATTACTTTTCAAAATAGTATGCAAATACATACGAAATGTGATACACAATTATTGCACACATACATTAAATAGTACACTTTAAGTTTGATTCAAAATGAACTTTTATATGTTATTTGGAAACAAGCAATAAAATGATCGGAAAAGCATGAACTGGTATACGATGGAATAAATTTTCCATTTATTTCGTCATTTGTTTCGTTTTTGACATTTTTAACTTACCGCTGATTGAGTGAAATATCACGAAGAGAAAAATTGCTTTCGTAAAAATACCAAACCTCGCTATTCGTGAAATAAAAGGAAAACACGATAATTAATATGGTATACGTGGTTTAGATGAATTTATTGTGAGAAAGAGATGCGAGATATTTTCGCGTCAATTAACCGTGTTTGCCACGTCAGTTTGAATGACATTACAAGGGACGATTACATCGCGTTCGTAAAAAATTTATTTGATGATAGAGGTCGCAATTTCCGATTCATATCGGATTCTTTCCTATACGCCATTCGTAGATACTAAAAAGTACTATCTGACGGAATTCGTTCCCTTCCTTTTTTTTTCTTGCATCTCTTTTCATATCTCGAGCTCGAAATTAACTGGACTTGGCCTGGAAGATCGATCGGTGACGCGCGGAATAGTCAGTTCCAATCTAGAGTGTGTTAAACTTGATTCACGTATTGCACAGACAGTAATAATCAATCAGGAAGCAAAAGAAATAAATTTTCCTAAACTAGCATTTTCCAATCAATGTATAACGTTTTGAAAATGTTATGAAAATTTCAGTGATTATTTATTAATGTTCAAATTTTCACCAAACTACTCTAATAGCAGTAACTTCAGTAATCAACTTTTGACAACAATTAAAAAAAGAATTTAATTAGTGCTTTATTTTCTTTCAATCTAATATACTCATTAATATAAGTACGATATTTATAATTTTGTATTAAATACTGTAGACTGTAAAAATGAAATGCTCGACGAAACTATGTCGCAAGCGGAAAGAGCCAGCAAAAATTGCTGCAAACGGCACTTCATTTCCAGTCTCCGTGGAATTTGCCAGTGCATAAATTACTCGTAATAATAAGGTCGACTATTCTCTTGCTTAAATAATTAAATAACATTATTCTCTCATAATCGCATCGTATAAGCCAAGAGTACTGCAAAATAATTTAAATGTAGATATGGTTATTCAAAGAATAAAAAGAACGAAAAATATAAAAAACTCGTCCATTTTGTCACAAATATATTTTATGTAGTTTAGATTATCAAATTAAAGAATGTTTTCGATTCCGTTAAAAGTACATCACGCGTAAAAGCTTATCGTACTCTAAATGGAAATCCAATGTCGCTCCCGTCGACAAATCATGGTGTAGTAAAACCGGTCATAAAGTTCTTCGACTTAAGCGCAAAAATAGCGACCATAAAAATACGTTTGTCATATTGTGGTTGTCGCAGATGGTTAAGGTCCCGGATTTGAAATAGAATTCGGAGCACAAAGGATTTACGCGCTTAATGAGATGCACGCTCATTTATCTCTCCTGCGAATAATAAGTTGCAGTAAATAACCGATTAACAAATCACTACGTTATTTCCAACAATGTCAATTTCATTGTGTATTTCAGAAGAATAGCAAATTCGAAACGAGAAATAAGCTCGCCTGTAAAAATATAATTTAAAAAAGCAAACACGCACACACTCATCTTTTTCTCTCTCTTAATTAATTTACGGCAAACTTTTAATTAGTACTTTAGTATTAAAATATTTAATATTGAAATTAAAGAAGAGCTGATTGACTGAACATTTTAGCTTGAATTTTCATACACAACAGTAGAACAGTGAAAGACAGATCCAAAATCCTTTCAAAAATATAATTTCGGCAAATCGATACTTAATTCGGCGAGTTCTTAATTCGCCACACTCCAGTCCGTGAGACTGCTTGACTTTGTCACATTATCATTTTTATTCTAATTACTATTTTTAAACTTGTACTGTAGAAATTGGTAATACAGACTCTGAATAGATGTTTACGATAATAACAGGTCAAGAAAATGATTTGAATTTAAACTGAACTTATTATAAGGAAACGAGAAAATTATGTTATTATGTGTAAACTAGAAAACCGAAAAACGTCCGTTGGACCGAAGTGTGGCGAGCTAGGGTTAAGAAACACGGTGTAGACATTTGTAAAGTCTCGATATGACGACAATAAATTCAACGTATGGACTATTAAATGTCGTTCCCCGGACACGATGAACTGTCATCGAAATGTCGTTTTTAATTTTTACAGAAATTGTGGATTAACCAAACTTCACTGACGGCTGACGTTTGATTCGTCGATTCAAACAGGGCGATTTCGTGATGTATATACATATGCGTTGGTCAACAAAGATGAGATATTGATCTCCAGACCGTAACATGTGTTTTGGACAATCGCCATTTAATTAATTGGTATGTTTGGACCGATGTTTAATTACAACGACGAATAAGTAATAAAATCTTATTGTTAGATAAACAATAGGATGTTTAATTCTGTATACATTCTTTAATTTGAATATAATGTAATATAATTGTTATTTCATTACGCGCATATAATCATAAAATATATATAATACTTTTTAATTATAAAAAGTATGCACTCGCGAAATGGGTGGTATTACTATATTATATTCGAACAAAAATTTGTGTACAGTTAAATCCTCAAAGCATTTCTTATACAATTCCATTTTTATTTCCAGTTATATGGAGAAAAATGAAAAAATAAATTACTAAAAAACAGATTTCTGCGTCACTAATGACAATGAGAAAAAGCTTTTATATTTATTAAAATATACGTAAAACGTATAACAGAGAATATATAAATTTCACATTAAGCAGAATGCACCTTTCTTTAAAAGAAAGAGAAGTAATATCTATTATTTTATAGCATAATTATAAAAGTACCGCATCTGACAAAGCAGTCCTTGCAGCTGCATATATTACACTGATAATTTAAAAACTTCTCGCCATAAAACGCATTGTAACTGTTATTATTATAACGATATATCCATAACTCTTTTATATTAATTAAATTATTAATTAATAGGGAGTTTTTGCAATATCGTCTTTCAGATGCGGTAACCGTATCGAAAGACGGTATTGCAAAAACTCCCTATTATCTCTGTAACTGATTTTGCGCTACGCGCTATTTAACCAATTTCTTCGAATTAAATAATGTAATACTTAATTGAACAATTGTGCCAAGAAATCATTGTGTTCACAATTTATCAGCATATTACGGATGAATAATTTCTTACTTAACTACGCATGATCTACTTGTGTACTCAGTTTTATGTTTTCTTCGAAAATTAGATAGGAGTATTAATCGTACGGTCATATTGCCGGGCGGTAATTTTCGGCACTTAGGGTGATTAGAGGGCGATAAGGAAGTGAGGCGAGTGGAGGAAGATTACGATGATCGATAGTGACGTCCCGTTAGGGTTTCATCGGCCACCGTTCTCGAGTATTCACGGACGTATGCGTCAATCACTTTTTCTTATCCTAAGTTTTCGTCGTCAAAGTGGCTTTCTCACAACTTTTCACGGTGATCAATGTCGCCATCGAGAAGGTCGAAGTTGGTCTCTAAGTCGATAAAGTTCTTCGAATATTAAGTTTACACGCTGATTTCCAGCGCTGGCGAAATAGTCTCACTTTCTTATTCGAAAAAAACTTCTTCGGTATTTTATTTGACACTTTTATACGATTTTACAGTATTTTTACTTGATACTTTTAAGATGTTATAAGTCATTTTAAATATTATTAACTGTAGGATTTTTTAAATATTATATACAAAAGTGGTACACAACGCATACGCATAACATATATATACTGAAAAAATTCATTATTTGCAAGAAGAATAGATTTCTTTGAATTTAGTTTCCTTAATTCAAAAAAGCATTAGGTAGATTCAAAAAAACATTTTAAACTCAGAAAAATGTTTTCTTAAATCTACTTCTTTGAATTAAGGAAACTAAATTCAGAGAAATCTATTTTCTTGCAAATAATAACTTTTTTTCAGTGTAATTTAATAGTCACACTGCACGAAACGGAGATTGTGCATTTGAATAATGTACATCTATAACTTGCTATAGAAAGTAATCGTCAATTTTCTTTATCTTATGTATATAAGGTACCATATTTATTACACATCACGCAATAGGCAAACAAATTTCTCGTCATAATTCTTGCAACGTTGATTAAACTTGGCGCGATATAAGGTAACTCGAAACTATAATAAGGGAAGCTAGCGAAACTTTGCTCTTACCGATAAATAACTTTCTTTGAAGTAACTTGACCGAGAAGTAACATAACCCATACGCAATTCGTTTAATTTCCAAGTTATGGAGATAGATATGAAACATGTGCACGTGAGGTGGAACACGTAAAATTTAATTCCGATCCTCGGATTAATTCGAAGTTACTCCTCTTGGCAAAAATGTGTTAATATTATTTAGCTATACAGTGTTGAAAGCAGAGTTTTAAATGTTTCTTTTAAATATTTATATTATAATCTATAAAATTTTTTATGGTTGACACGTTTGTAAATATTTCTATTTTAGAATTTGCACATCTTGTTAAAGCTCAATTAATTCATCGAATTAAAGTAAATTTACATTTTTGTCTTTTCGTATTTCTGTGTTTTTAAATTGACATATTTAGACATTAAATTCTTTTTTTACATTCTATAAACCTTATCATACATTCTATAAACCTTATATTCTATAAACCTTAACATCAGTCGTACTTTTAGATCTCTTGCAGCTTGACATTCACTTTCTTTCTGCTCTTAAATTCATGCATACAGCTGGTAAATTCTCAAATCCCGTTTAGCCAGCAATTTTGTTTCGCGACAGTTCTGCACCTCCGCGGGAGCGATGGTCGCTCAGTGGGCGCGCAAAGTCCCGGCGAGGAAAGTCGGAAAGTTTCTGAAATTACATTCTGGCTTCTGCGCGACATGCGTAGGACAGCATCATAAAACTCGCGCTACAAGAACAGCCGTCAGCGAAACTAGACGGTTAAATCAAATATCGACGAAACTTGAGTTATCTCGTGACAACAGGGGAATACAATGACAACAGCAGGACTCGGCGAAACTTGATTTCGCTGGTTCAAACAATTGCGGAATTGCGCCCGCAATACCGAGTCTGCCGAATTGTTAATATCTTCCATTATCAATAAAATGCACGCGATTTATGTAATCTCCTTTGCATAAATATTCGTCGAGTTAATGTTATACCGTGCATTAATAAAAGAATTATCAGAAATTGTCAGAATATTATCAAAAAAGGACGGAGAAAAAAAATAAATGAAAGAAAATAGGAATATATGACTGGGAGTATGTAATCACAATTTAAATTCATGATAAAACCAGAAATGCGCATAAAAATAATGCATTAAAGTGCAATTTCGCGTTTTTTTTTAAATAGCATAAAGTCTTTTACGATATATAAAATTTTGGAATTTTAATTTATTATTGGATATTACGACGCCAAATTATAGAATGTTATCTATATATTACTTATTACAGACGACTTCATAAAAGAAAGTTTAAACTACGAATTTTTATTTCTGCTACTCAATCAATTAGCTAATAATGACTATGAAATAAATTTCAACGAGGCAGAACTATCGTTCGATTTCTCATTATTCTGTGAGATGCGTCGAATGAAGTTCGCTGCGTCTATTTGCGAAAAGTAACACACTCAAGTAAAAATACCCCCTATACGTTGCTTTTAAAACTTCGAAATACTTTGACGAAGAAAAGAGCGCATTATCGGAAACCGATATCCGTGCAAGAAAAGCAGACAGACTGTAATTACAAGACGTTACATGATACCAGTGTACTCTGGCAAGCCATTAAGCAGTTTTTTAACATAACCCATGAAAACCGCTCCAATTTAATATTTTCCTACGAAATAGCATACTTTTATCTATCGTTTTCATATGCTTTTATATTTTCTCAATGACCAAAAATTAATAATATTTCAACAGATCTTTCAATTTAATAACATTTTTAGAAGAGAAAGTGCGGGATAAGTCGGGTAATATAGAATACCACGATATCTAGCCTATTTAAGTGTCACTTAGTCGACAACAGTGGAATTATGATTATACCAGTTATTACGATAAATATCACCATATGCCTTAATGATTGAATTGATAAAGACGCCCGTCACAGATTGTAACATTTAGAAATGTTATATCGACATTTTTTTTAGTAAAAAATGTCAAAAATAACACGATGAATGAGTTATTTTAACACAAAATTGAGAGTGGACTTCCATTGACACAAAATTTTTTACTGTGTTGAATTCCCCGTTCGAAAGGGAATGGGGATTTTTTAATAAAAATTAAATGGAAAGAAATCTCCTTAGGCAAATCACCATTCATCGTCAATGACATTTTTTTGCAATGATGAATAAATGGCATCTCTCCATTATTTATGCAATTACCGGAAAGAAAATATTTTTCGCAAAATAAATTTTTTGCAGTTATTTTAAAAAGAGTGGTTCTTATTAGCATCAAGAATCACATTGATTGAAAAGGACTAAAACCCATGGTCGGACGTCGTGACGATTGTAAATAATGAAGATGGCCAGGTTAAATAAAAAATCTTTATTGTAAATTATTTACTGGCGAAATAAAAGTTTCTAATTTGGACTAACATTATTAAAGTATTATATAATTCCGCAATATTGTAATACAAAATAACAATAGTTATTATAATAGATCTTACGTTATTTCACATCTTTGTTTTAAATAACACAAAAAACAAATAAGAATAAATAGTCTATAAAAACTCAAAATAAAACTTGCTTATTTATGAAAAAAATTTAATATAATTAATAATTAGTAGTATATGTTCTTATTAAATAAATAAATAAAATGTTTAACGATAAAATATGTAACCTGTTCGCTTTTTAGTAATATTTATAAAATACATATCAAAGAAAGCTCTAAATATTGCTTTCTTGTATCAGCTTACACAATATTTTATCTCGAAAATGTATAAAGCAAATTTTGAGGAAACATCAAATTTTATTATAAAAATATTTGAGAAAACGGATATAAGTAACGCAACTGAACCAATAACTTTTCCTTGTCCATTTCACATAAATATATACAAAGGGAATAAAAACGTCTTCCAATCTTGTTAATTCATGTGACATAATATCATGAAGGAATTTATTTAAAAATAATTTGATATTTAAAATGTCAATATTCTATTTGTCATAAATTAATTTTACTTTTATTTCCTTATTTTTCATCAATTAACTAAGCAATAAACTTGGATGTTGAATCTATCAAGAGACACAGAACACAGAAGTGTCTTGCACCAAGTGTACGCGCCCGCAATACGAGCAACGAGACAGAAGATATGTCTGTCGCAGTAATTTCGTATAATTCGTCTTTTTGTAAAATCTCTAGTAAATCTACTAAAACCGGAATATTGTGGAATAGATAAAAGTTATTAATGTAAATATAAATTTATATAATTATATTTTTATATTTATAAATATAATTTAAAATATATTTATGTCTATGTAATTTTAATAAAAGTCAGAAAAAATTTCAGAAATTAAGAAATGTTTTAATGAGTAATAATTTTTTTTTAATGTCCAAACGAGTCACTTTGACCCCTTTGATAGTTCTAGTGTTAAAAATATACGATGTTAAAATCAGGTAATTTAAATTTAAAAAAAATTATTACTGTCAACATCGTCTTTGTTGACGTCGTCAATCGGCTATAAATCGACATTTTAGTACTCGCGTACACAAACTCACACACATACCCTTCACACTCTTACTTATTTTCACCCACGTTATTCACCTGACTACATCCCACTCACTTCGAAAACTTTAATACACCCCGAACTTTAATACACCCCCAACACAGCCTAATACACTCACCTACCCACACGCATCATCACTCGCCTCTACTCCTTTCACCCACACGTCCACCTCAAATACCTCAATACCCCCGACATGTTTCAACATAGCCCAACACATTTTTTACCCACCTAAACACACTCCATTCTCAATACACCGCAACATGTCCCAAAATAGTCCATTACACCTTTACCCTGCACTCAAACACATGTCCACCTATCTCCACTTCCCCCCATTCACACTATTTACATCAAACACTTCAATTAGACTCTAAATTACACCCGAATTACTTATGAGACGCTCGGTAGTACAAAATGCATGATATCACTATAAAAACATTTTTTTAAATAAAGATAAAAAAAGAGCGCCAAGTGTCTGCGCCCATCAAAATAGTATTGTGCGAAACAATATTGTTTTAACAATACTAGTTTTGCTAAAAAAAAGTAATGACATCAAACATTGCGTCAACTAAGCATGAGTTTTATACACATCATAAAATTTAATTCTTTTATCACATTTATAAAATTAACGTAGGTATTTTAGGTGCCTGGGTCTTATGGAAACTGAATAATGGAGTACGAGTCATGCGCGCCAAGTACTTACATCAGTTTTATAGGCATATGATAAAAGAATTAAATTTTATGATATAAATATATAAACTCATGCTCAGTTGGTGCAATATTTGATATCACTATTTTTATAACAAAACTTAAAATAACATTGTTTTATTTAACAATACTCTTTTGATGGGCGCAGACACTTGACGCTCTTTTTTTACTTTTTTCAAAAATGTTTTTATGATGTTATAATTTAATTGCAGTGAAAAATTTTTAACAAAATTATTAATGTATGATATCTTCCCTGCACCTGTGAAAGCATTCCAATTTCCCAGAAAATTTTACTTATGCTTAAAATTTTGTATAAAAATGTTTAATAACTTAACAATTATATTAATTTTAAGATTAAATATTATACTAATATATCCTAGCTTATTCATTCTTTTCTTCTTCTTTATGTGCCACGTTCGATCTCCCGAACGTTGGCGATTATTCTGGAGAATGCATCGCGGTTCTCCGCCAGTCGGAAAAGCTCTTCAGCACTGCTTATGCCTGTCTATTTACGAATGTTGCGTAGTTAGGATATTTATTTTCAATCAGTTTCTTCTTTACTCTCTACTTTGCCTTTCATTATCAACTATAGGAAATAAAACTTATCATTATGAAGCATATATGCCCTAGATAAAAGACTTTTCTACATTGTATTTCTGTCAATAATGGTCTCTTCGTTCTAGCTCTCTGCAGGACCACATTATTGATCACAAAATCTGCCCAAGGAATCCGTATATAGCATTCTTCTAACCACATTTCAAAGGCCTCCAATCTATTCAGACATTATTCATTTAGACATCATCCATTCTCTATTTAAGATAAAAAATTTCTATGTTTTTTTTAGATGTTATATTTTATGCTTGCTTCAGCGTCATCCGCTATCTCTCGCATTTCCTTTTTCGTTTCCTCTTCGCATCAGATTTATTCGTTGCATTTATACATATAGTTCGCTAAATTATGGCTAATAATAATACAGGCAGGTATTAATACCACAAGAGAATAATCATATGGTATTTTACACGGCGCTTTTGACATTAATAATTGTTAATTGTTTGTGGAAAATAATTTCAATAATTATCGATTGTAAATATCATGCTGAAACAGTAATTTGTAATTCTTGATCGTTAGGTTCAACAACTTGAAAGATACATCAGTTCAAATAAATAAATCGCGCAAAATATCTCTCCCAATAAATAACCATTGTTTCAATACGTGTACGAATTGCATACGAATCGCATACATGTGTGATTATGTATGTAATCGCAATAGTTTATTAATCTCGCAGGCTTAATATTTGCTAAGGGAATAATCGCATATCTTGGATCTTCCATACCTTTCATGATGCATTTCGAATAATAATATGATGATAAAGGGAGCGATTCTGCCGCTATCGCTCGTTCGAGTATTGTCGTATAAATGACAATATATGTAATGTAAAGCTGCTATACATTACCAAAATAACACCAAGGCCATATACATATGTCAGTCTATTTCGCTATTACAAAATATTTGATATTATTTCTACAAAATAATTATACTCGGAAACGAATAATTTTGTCCGATTATGAGAGCATTTGAAAATATCGAATATTGTGTATCTCTATTTGTGTCTTTATATTGACAAGAGAATTTATTTTTAATTGCTCGATACAAATATATTTATATTGCTATTAGAGAATATTATCTGTTATATGCAAACTATTATATACTAATTTTTTTAAATAATTTAAACGATAGAAATATAATAATAAATGTTAATTTTAAAAAATTAAATATTGAATTAATTATTACTTATTGTCATTTGAAAGAATTGTTGAATCTATTATTTAAAGAATAAAATTTATCTTTGCTTTCATCGTAAAATTATTTATATGTGTACCTATTTATTCTAATCATCTTTAGATTTTATAGACGACAAAGAAAATAAAAATATATAATTTTAATAAATTGATGTCAGATTAAATCAGTAAAATTTATGGCAACGTAATCTTATTTTTTAATAGTAAATTCGTAAATACAGTGTAGTCTAAATAAAATAACATTGTTTTATAATTTCTACCTAACGCACAGATAGACGTAAAAGACTTTTTTTACACTTTTCTGTAAAACAATACTTTCTATTTAAGTATTATAAATTTGAAAATATTAATAGTGAATTTAATAACAATATAACACGATATGTCGAGATATAACCCACGGCAAAATGTTGACCTACAACGTTAATGCAATTTAATGTTAAAATCTGTTAGACTGTTGTTATATACTGTCAAGTTTATCGATCTGATTAAAAGTTTAATTGGCTAAAAATATTTTTAATTTACTTAAAATTGTTATGTTTTAATTTTAGATTTATAATTAACGGACAAGAGTTGTTATATAAAATGACTATACCAGTAAAGTCATAAAATAACATTTATCAATGTCTCTTTGAGAAACGCAGTCTCTTTATTATAAAATAATTTATCATAAAACAATACAAGTTGCCCACATTAAAAGCACCATTAAAAACAAAATAATCTTACGTTAACGCCAGCACAAGCCGGCGAAAGCGTAGGAAATAAGGGGGGGTGGTACGCTGAGCCGCGAAAGTAATTAGTCTTATCCATCACTGCGATTGATCGTGACGCGGCAAGAGATGCAAGTCTTTATCTTCTCCATTTTCCGAGCCTCGTGAGTATATATGTACGCGCGTGTCCGTCAGCCGTCCCCTTTCTTATCCGTATATTCAATTGACGGGTTACCCGCTCGCGGGTGCTTCATTAGCGTCTCCCTTTTCAGGGGTAGGAAAGGATGGGGGAATTGTTATAAGTTAAGAAAAAAATAAAATAAATATGTTATAATCACCGAGTATTTATTTGAACTTTTAGTAATTCGATTCAAAATTTATTAAGCTTTAATGTTACATAACAAAAATATTTAAATTCTAACAAAATCAACAAAAAAGGTAACTTTTTTTAAAAATTAATATAGACCCCCATATTCTAGGCATCTAGTAATAAGAACCATCTTGGGTATCATAATATCCATTACTTATGCGGAACATTATGAGTAACAAAGTATTTATTTATGGAAACAATAATCAAATGTGTAAAAAAATAGATTTTAAAAAATAAAAAAGTGTTTTTACCATTTTATAATTAGTTTTTACGAATGCAAGAGTCGCAAATAAAATTGTTTGCCTCTTCACAAGCTACGCAATCGTTTAAAATGTGTGTGTGTGCTTTTCTCTCTCTCTCTCTGATGTAATTGAAGCCAGTTTTAATTACGCCATTGGAGCTGGTTCTAATTACCCCATTTGTGTAATTTTTGGTCGGTGATTAAAAAATAACTATTAAAAAGATTTTTAAAATTTTTAATGTTTTAGTAAGCATATGATAATAACAACAAAGAAAGAATGAATTTAATTAATAGAAAATTGAATGAAATCAATTAATAGCGAATAAAACTACTTACTCGTTCAAGAGAAAAATCGATAAAAATTGTCATGGAGCGAGCGGAAACACGACGAGCATTTTCCCGGGCAAACAAAGCGAGATTGATGGATTGTTCGAATGAAAGCGGTGTTCCACAGGCAGTTACTCACACGGGCAGGCTCGGACATGTAACGCGCGATAGTCAATTTATTCTAAGACGATTCTTATTATCCCGTGATTTTTATTCTCCCGTTTTTCCCTATATCACGCTTATACGATAGAATCCGCGCGAATCGCGCCCGATCGAATTGTCGTTTATAGTACAGTAAAATTAGGTCTGAAAATGGCAAAACGGATTGACAAGCCAATTTTTTGAAGTTGAGTAGAGGGTCATAGTAGATGCCAAAATTCACAAAGTTCCAACAAAATTTCCCTGTGCGTCGGCGGCCATCTTGAAAATAGGGGTAAGTTTGGATATCTCTGCTCCTATTGGTCGGATTTTTTTCCATTTTTGTTTTGTTTTGTAGGGAAAAATATTTGCTACAACTTTTGTTCGAAAAAAAAGTGCCATCAATTTGAACATTTTTATTGACAATTATATTGCCCCCTGTTGGTTTTATCAAAAAAATATTCAAATAAAACTTGTAGAGGACTCAATTCTCTACAATGTTCGTACATGCGCTTTTGCGGTGACTCAACCAATATTTTTGGCGCCCTCTATCTCTGGTATTTGTTGAGTCACCGCAAAAGCGCATATACGAAAATTATAGAGAATTGAGTCCTCTACAAGTTTTATTTGAACATTTTTTTTTATAAAACCAACAGGGGGCAATATAATTGTCAATAAAAATGTTTAAATTGACGGCACTTTTTTTGTTGGAACTTTTTTTCCTTGACAGCTATGAAAAAATTTTTCAAACAAAAGTTGTAGCAAATATTTTTCCCTACAAAACAAAACAAAATGGAAAAAAATCCGACCAATAGGAGCAGAGATATCCAAACTTACCCCTATTTTCAAGATGGCCGCCGACGCATAGGAAAATTTTGTTGGAACTTTGTGAATTTGGGCATCTCCTATAACCATCTACTCATCCTCAAATAATTGGCTTGTTAATCCGTTTTGTAGATATTCGGTGTTTTTCGAGCTAATTTTACTGTACTATTAGTTTTGACGTAGAACTACGTCTTTGTTGACAGTAAGTAGGGGGTAAATCCAGGAGCACAGATGCAACGAAAATATGTCACACTCTTTGAATGTTTATATCTTCGAAATTAATAATATAATCGTAGAGTAATAAATAAGGTGTCATTCGATAACTTATAGAGTCCCATTTTCTCTCTAAAGTCTCTAAAGTCTCCAAAAGGGGTTACCGATTTCTATCTTAACAAATCTCCGTGATTGCTCTGATTTCCGTAAATTTTGTAATATCAAGCTGAAATTTGTTTTTATGGATAGAGTGTTATTAAAGGAAGGTTGGTATTGAATTTGGTGATGATTGGTGAAGGGGTTACCAATTTCTGTTTTAACAAATCTCCGTATTTGTTCTAATTTCCGTACATTTTATGATATTGAGCTGAATTTTTTGATGGATAGATTATCATTAAAGGAAGGTTAGTATTGAATTTGGCGTCAATCGTTGAAGGGGTTACCGATTTATGTCTAAAAAAAATGTGAAGTTATACCGATGTAACCGATTTCTGCCAGAAATTTATACTTAACACTGAATCCTGTATTGACATGAATTTGTCGTCGATCCGGGGATACCGATTTATGCCTAAATAGAGTATAAGTTATTACATGTATTCTTATACAGAGCATCATTAAAGGAAGGTTGGTATTGAATTTGGCGAAGATCGTTGAAGGAATAACCGTTTTTTGCTTTAAAAGTGTATAAGTTTTTTAATTCCATTATATTCTTCAGTCTTTTCTACCCCTATTTCATATATAATACTTTAAGATTTGGTTGATTAGACCCAGTTTTATTAGGTTTCTATGTATGTACGTATTCCTAGCAAATTCTAACGTATGTAACTCAAGAACTAATCAACCAAATTTTAAAGAATTGTATATAAAATAGGGGTAGAAAAGACTGAAGAATATAATAGAATTAGAAAAAAATTGCCAATATAATAAAAAAAGTGTGCAAATTAGAAATTTGCACATTTTTTTCGCTTATATATAACTCAAGAACTAATCAACCAAATTTTAAAGAATTATACATGAAATAGGGGTAGAAAAGATTGAAGAACATAATAGAGTTAGAAAAAAATTGCCAATATAATAAAAATCAAACGGGCACAGTAACAACTGTGCCGCAACCAACAACGTAGAACTATACGTTTACTGTCACTAGTTCATGTTAAAGTATTCAACGAAGGACAGTTGACGTAGGGCTACGTCATTGCTGAATACTTGAACATGAAATGGTGACAATTGACGTAGTCCTACGTCAACTGTCCTTCGCTGAATACTTTAACATGAACTAGTGTCAGTAAACGTAGTTCTACGTTGTTGGTTGCGGCACAGTTGTTACCGTGCCCGTTTGATTTTTTGTTTAATTATCGCTCGGCCAGCTGACCGAGCCCGAGCAATATTGCGGATTGATACGAATAACGGATCGAGGTCAACAGCGAGGTGAAGCGGCGATTTCGAAATAAATGGTGCGGCCATTCCAGCGATTTCACCTAGTCGGATATGATGTGATCGTCATCGGGTCGAACGACGTCACCATCGACGCTCCATTGGCTATCCACAATATCGTCCTGTTGATAACTAAAATATATAGTAGCTAGCGAGCCGCCGTCGCGTCGTACGACGAGTCCGCCGTAATTTTCGTCAGCAAACTTCACCGTTAATGAAACTTTAATCTCGAAGTATTTACAATGTCGTGTTAGGTACCGCAAGACGAGTTGGAATTGTGTCGGCGGAACTTTATGTCACGAATGAATAGTGAATGAACGATTGTGACAGGAGAATCTAATTTGTAATCATTTCAACAAATTGCCATAAGACTTTAATATTCATTATAATGAATAATTTAATTATCGAATTAATTTTCAAACTTGATTAACAACAACATTTATTTGGCAGTTATCTTTCTTATTTCCTATTTGAATGTGATAGGATGCCTCGAATTCTTATATTTTCGATCTTAGATACCTCCAGGACTTTTCCGCGAATTTCATTGTAAAATTTCCCCGGTAATTTAATATTTTATGTTATTGTGTACGAGAAAATCGTGTTTGTAGAAAATAACAATGAATCCCGGATAGAGATTCGATCGTGATGACGCATGGTTACCTTGCCGGTCACTAAATATTAGAGTTTACCATATTTCAAATATACGGAATTGCAAATATTTACCATACTCATCTTGAATTTTCATGATGACACACTGTAAACGTGCCTCCCCGCGTTTGCTGTATGCGAAACGCGGTATTGCAGAAACTGTCTAATATTTGCGAGCAGATTTCGACACGGTGTTATTCGCAGACGGTTGATAAACTAGTGCTTCTTCCCGGAAGCTCACTGTCCTGCGTATGCAGACATTGTAGACTAATGAACATTGCGACGCACCTGTGGGACTCCCTTCGCAACTTTGCCTTTCATTCTGCATGTTGACACGGTAGTTATTGCCATAATCGAGTTAAACTCTACCGGGATGAAAGGGCCGGCAAAGTACAATGGTGATTGCTGAATAATGTTTGGCGAGAGGATTACACGCGATCAATGTCGATTTTAACGAATGAGCGGAATAATCGGAATCGAGAATAATTAAAATATCACGATTGCTTTTTAATTGCTTTTTAAAAATGTTCATGTGAGAATATAAGAATAATTACTCATATACTGTATTATTGATTTGAATCTAATGTATTTTAATATTTCTCAAAGGAAGGAAGAGGGAGAGAGGGATAGAAGAAAGATTTCTATACTTTGATATATTTATATCCTCATATTTTTAAATCGAGAAATTTCTCAAAATTTCAAATGTATATGTATATCTATTATAAAGCATCATATTTTTGCAAATTTTATATTCGCAACTTCTAACGCTGCTAAGTCCCTATCTTCGAATCTTTACATTCTGTAAACTATGCATCCTGCCAACTCGCCACAAAGCTTCTTTAGTAGTCGCTTCTTCACTTATCAGTTCTTTCTTCTTTGTAGCTTTGACTCGTTAAACTTTTGCAACTTTGGATCTTCGGATCTTCTTATCTTAAACTTTTAAAAGTTTTCCCGTGGCAAATGGTGCTGATGCTCACACGCTATCTGAAGTGATGAAAAATGTTCTGCGAAACACATCAATAATTTTGTACTTACGGTAAATAATTCTTTAAACAATTTTGTTTACGCATATAATTTTATATGTATAGCGAGATGACTATTGAATTACTTACTTACTGAATTATCAGAAGAATATTATAAGCAATTATCTTAATCGACTCATTCAAAACTCACTCATCTTAATCGATTTACTCAAAAGCACAAAGTAGTTTAACAAATTGTTACATTTCAAATTGACAATCAAACTGTTTACAAACTGAGAGGTACTTTAGCTTACTCTTATTTTTTTACTTAAAAAAATAAGACAGCCATATAAGAGTTATACGACTTTAATTTAAGTCAAACTCAATTTCTCGAGACGGAAGCTACGAGGATACGTATGTGCGTGCTTGCACTGTCGTTTGTTCTCATCGCTGCACTTTCCAACTGCAATTTCTCACAACCGCCGGGAATGTTAGCATTACATTCGATTTGCTCTATTTGTTTTCCAACGATTTCTCGTATTGATATATGAATGAAATTTGCCGTAGGAAAATCATTCGAAAACTAATATTTTTATATGGCTTAATTCGTAGTTATTCCCAATAAATCATTAAGTTTGCAATTCTTTATCACAAAGAAGACTCGTCACAAAAATTGTAGGTTCCATAGTTTCAAAAAACTCTCGTCAAAGAGATCTCACGTCAAGATTGAAAAAAATGTGTCATTTATGAAACTTTTATTTTTGGTACTCACAGTCTCTTTTACGTGTCCCGTCTTTAATTAACTCGGAACTCTTGATTGAACTTTAAAATAGCCCTTTAAGTGATTTATCGAGCATAATGCATTATCTATTCATAATTTTTTAATCAACGTTGTGAAATAGCTCAACGAGACTCAGTAACAATTTATGACTCTGTAACCAACACAATAGCCTCTCACTCGATTTTCTGTTGTTTTTCTAATATTTTGTTACACATAGAATATTACATCGCGCTAACGAAATTTTTCATGAGAGCACAAAATCGCTCGGCCATCGATTAACGAGAGCTCGATAAATAATCCGCGCACGTGCGTCCTCACTGTCCCATCATCAGGGCTCGCATTCACACACTCGACATAATAATTTAATCTATTTCCTTTCATTTCCGCCACCGACGACCGACCCAGTTATAACCGCAAACCCCTATTTAGTTACGTCATGACGCTGACGTCGCGGCGCATAATTTAGGAACCAGCGGCCATTGTCCGTGAAACAGAACCAGGTCGATTGCAGTGATTTCGTTCGGACGTCTGACACAAAAATATCTGATAAAAATCACTACAACTTAATCCGACATTACCTTGCGCAATATGCGCGCGAGTTGAATTGTGCGGATATGACTCCACGTGTCAGCATAAAGTTCAGTCAAAGCGAGAAATGCGCAGTTACAGTTTACGGACAGACGTAACACACACGTATTAATATTGCTTTATGTTACCGTCTTGTGTGGCGTGCATAAATTAACTATAAATTAAAGAGCGAAGCTGAAAAAGTTTGAGTTTAATTCGTTGATTTTTCTAGCTTTATAATTCCACAGTCAAACATGTGAAATTATTCTTTTGTCAAGAACTAGAATGATCCTTAACTCGAGAACTCGTATGCCAGTAGTCATATTAGACTTTAGGGGGTTAACCTTCCAATTAATCTTCCCAGGTTGCAACCACCATGAATCGCTTTGATTTGTGGTGCTATAAGTGGGATTTATTTTGCTTCGCAAAATTAACGCGCAATAAAAAGTTATTATTAACAAAAAGTTATTAACAATATTATCAACAAAAAACGCGATTTTTTTTATTTTTTCTCAAATATCTCGAAAACTAAGCAAGATAGGGTAACTAACTATACATACCTTTTTTGTAGAGCGTAAAATTATTTACAATAATGATCTGAACAACATTTATCGTCAAGTCAGTCGTTTAGCTTGCACGCGCCGTCAAAGTCCGAGACTCGGATCCCGAAAACCCTCGATTTCATCGTTTTTTTTTTTTATGTTGCGCCGGTGATTTTATTCCGTCATTTAAAATGGAATTAAAAATCCCCCAAAAATTACACATCATCTGAGAACTACAAAGAATACTTTTCATGGTGTAACCGATTTTTTAGACCCTTTTTCTTTAGTTTGTAGCTATGTAAGCAAAAAATTTTGATTTTATGAATAGTCTTAGTTTTTCGCTCTTTTCAGACCTTAAAATTTATTTGAGACGAACTTTATCGTATGCATCTTGTTGTGGACGAAATTTGCAACAAAAAAGGACTCTTGTATTTTTTTCGTACGACGAACGCTGATTTTTTTATTGACTCGCAAAGTTATCCAATATTGCGCACAGGTCGGATAACGCTTGTTTTACACTAAAATAATTAAATTTTAAATAAACAATTTGTTACTAAATAAGTAAAAATGAGAGAATGTGTTGAAAACGGCTTTGCAATATGGTTCAATAATAATGCGAAAAATCACGTAAATTTTAATAAAAAATAATTATTTTAGTGTAAAACAAGCGTTATCCGACCTGTGCACAATATTGGACAACTTTGCGCGTCAATAAAAAAAATCAGCGTTCATCGCACGAAAAAAATACAAGGGTCCTTTCTTGTTGCAAATTTCGTCCACAACAAGATGCATACAATTCGTCTCAAATAAATTTTAAAACCTGAAAACAGCGAAAAACTAAGACTATTCCAAAAAATCAAAGTTTTTTGCTTACATAGCTACAAACTAAAGAAAAAGGGTCTAAAAAATTGGTTGCATCATGAAAAGTATTCTTTGTAGTTCTCAGATGATGTGTGATTTTTTGGAGATTTTTAGTTCCATTTTAAATGACGGAAAAGAATCACCGACGCAACATCAAAAAAACGATGAAATCGAGGATATTCGGGATCCGAGTCTCGGACTTTGACGGCGCGTGCAAGCTAAACGATTGACTTGACGATAAATGTTGTTCAGATCATTATTGTAGATAATTTTACGCTCTACAAAAAAGGTACGTATAGTTAGTTATCCTATCTTGCTTACTTTTCGAAATATTTGAAAAAAATCGTGTTTTTTGTTGATAATATTGTTAATAACTTTTTATTGCACGTTAATTTTGCGAAGCAAAATAAACCACTTATATCACCTCAAATCAAAGCGATTCATGGTGGTTGCAACCTGGGAAGATTAATTGGAAGGTTCGATGTCTAATATGACTGGCCTATCGAGCGCTTCATTTCTTTTTTGTATATGAACGGTCACCTGGGGCTACTTTTACACCCCAATTAAAGACATTATTATTAATTACATATTGCATTAATTACATATTGGATTGTCTATAATTTATCAGTATTTGAGGACGATATGCATATAGATTTATTCAACATTTTCCGAAAAAAGTGAGGAGAAACCAAAAAAATATTTAAAAAACGAAAAAAGCAAGTTAAAATTACTGTAACGTGAGCTTCATTTTTTTACACTAGGGTATTTAAAATAGCCCCAGGTGCCCGTTTTCGGATAACAAAATTGAATTTATTTTCAGAAATTTTAGTCGATAAAATATTTTCAGGGTATCCCAGGGAGAGACCTGTGCTTCATGATAACGCACTGTTATCAGGGCATACATTATACAGATGAAACAGACAAGTAAACGGTGGCGAGAATTTTTCTTCACGGGGGCTCTCGCGAGCAATTTATTTCGCGAGAATCACTACAAAGGGATACGAGAAATGTGCGAGATTTTCCGAAAGTAAAGAGAAAATATGAAATGTGACATGAAATATTTTTTTCCTTTCGTCAGTTATCGCGTGATTGGCAATCATGAAAGACGTTTCTCTCCCGTACAATTTCCACCTCATTTTCGGCCTTCCTTTATTATCCCAAAAAGCAATTTATTTCGGAAATGCTTTATGTGAATTATGCAACAATCTCTCCAAAAATTCATAGTACGAGAATGGAGCAAATGTGATGCTTTATAAATATATGTTGATATTATTAACGTATTGAGATTTAAAAAAAATTACTATGCTTAAAGCAATATATAATCCATATTTTTGACTTTTAATAATATTTAATCCCATTGTTTACTGTTCAGTTGCTGCGTGCTCCATCAAGTTTTGCCTATGGCATATCACATTCATGACCCTCTGGTTATTTCGGCAACGGTATTTGTGTTAAGCGCATTTGTGTTAAGCGCATTACTCGGGGTGGCCTAACGCGTGAAAAAAAAAACACCGCGTTTGCCCGTAGTGTCTATACTCCGTATAATAGTATGGACCAGATAACAGCTGACTCACGGTGAGTAAAGGGAAGAAAACCGATCGATCGACGTGTCGCCTCTTCTCGGCGCGCGACCTCAGAGAACTCGAGTGGCCCCGGCCTCGAGTAATTGTGTACAAAAGGCGGCTTGTAGCCTCCTCCGCTATACGTCAATAAATATTTAACCTGTTTTCATCCGCCGTCGTCGGACGGCGGACCAATGTAATCGTAAGTGCGGAGGATTGGCGTGCGGATACCGCGGATAGAATCGCGTCTCCCGCGCTCTCGAACGAGAACGAGACCCGTCCTCATTTGGCGCGACTGAACGATAAATATTTACGGATGTTTCCACTTCGGTTTACGGGACCCCCGGCGCCATTGTACTTTGTAATATTCGCAACCGAAGGAGGACGGCGGCGGTAGCGATTTGGATTCATCGCGGATGTATAATTTCCATCGATACATATTTATCACGCGTCCCACACGCTGAAACGAATCGCGGTGACGTAATGGGATTACCCGGAGTTACATCTTGAAACATAAAGTAACGTCTACACATTTTCCTTATTGCTTACACGATATTTACGTCAACTTTCTTACATTTCTTCTCTATTGTATAGGAATATTCATTTGTAGCTCTACATACATATACGATCTCTATTGACGTTTACATGCAACAATAACTATATTTTTTTAATTATATTATCGCTTTGATCCTTCCTTCCTGCTCCGCGAAGCAAACGGTAGCTGGTTTTGTCTAACTCCATATTTGTTTACATCAAAATTAATTCCGCGAGTTAATTCTGTTTACAGCAGGTATGACACTCTCTTTACTGCGAACTTTTTGACGTGATGTATAAAAACTAAAACAAGTTTTAACATTAAATGTTACAGATAAATGAATATAGAAAAGCATTTAATAAAAACTGCAATTTTATCGTTATATCTATTTTAGTAACATAGCTCATATAACAGTTACACGTATAACATCTGTTTTTCTTAAATTTATATATAGAAACATACAAAATCGATTTTATGCCAAACTATTATAAACAATGGTTAATTTACAAAAGAGGAAAGAAAAAGGAAGAATATTATTCATAATTAGATGAGAATAAATTTTGAGAACAAATGTGTGATGTGCGTTAACGTATCTATATTACAACGACCTAATTTCTACTCTTGCGCACCCTTTAATTAAGTTGCTGGCAGCATCATTCCCGAAATATTTCGAGATACTATACTCGAAATATTTCATAGGATATCCCCATCAACCGGACATACCCATTTATTTCGCGAATTTTGCCATATATCTTTGTCTATATATACATCATTAATATCTATACATAGTAATGTGATACGTAACATCATGTATCACATATTAACGTTATCATAACGTGTATCAATTTGATATATTATAAAATTATAGGTGAAATATACTGCAATTCATCGAATAAAATAAACTGTTATTTACTAAGCAGATCCCCCTGATGCGTAGCGAAAAGCAGCCTTTGCAAAACTTATATCTCTTATAGCTAAATGATGCGCGCAAGTTTGTTGTTGTAACATTAAACTTATTCTTTCCAGTAATTGCACAAATAATGGAAAGATGCCATTCATTCGCCATTGCAAAAAATGTCATTGGCGATGAATGGAGATTTGCCTAAGGAGATTTTTTCCATTTAATCCCCATTAAAAAATCCCCATTTCCTTTCAAATGGGAAATTCAATGGAGAAAATCTCCTTAGGCAATTCGCTATTTATCGCCATTGACATTTTCGGCAATGGCGAATGAATGGCAATTTTTCAAAAAAGCCTTTTACTATGGGCTTTATCAAGTAAACCATAATTTGTGCATATTGGGTTAATTCATAACATAAATTCAAAAAAGTTGCATTTTGCAAACTAAATTTTTATACTTAAAAAATATTGTAACAGTATAAAAAACTAATTTATAAATGTAACTTAATTGCAGCAGATAAAAGAATTAGATATCGTGGGTCTGGTTTGAGGAAGTGATTCAGTAATTATGTATAGCGACACTTATTTATAAATCAACCCAATGTATTACACGATAATTGCATTAGGATATTTTTAGTTTAATTTTAGATTCATGAAACAAATTTATATTTTACAAATTTAAAAAATTTAATTTGTGAAAAAATCATAAATTAAAGTAATTACACGTACTATTGTATTTTTAAATAAGGTATCTTTGGTCTAATTTTTTGTTTAAAAATTTATGAAATAAATTTATATTTTACGGAAAAAAATTTAGTTTGTAAAAAAAATCACAAATTAAATTTATTTAGAAAGAGATTATAAATGTAAAAAAATATTTTACGTATTCCAGTATGGAAAAAGATTTTACTAGTATGGAAAAGATTCAATTTTAAACTATATTGTTGCACGTAATAATTCTAAATTATAAGATAATATATCCGTGAATATTCCCATTAAAACAAGTTCTTACAGCGATTGTTCATCGGACCAGGAGTGGCGAGAGCACTAGGAGTTGTTGCATTTAATCAGCTTTGCGGAAGATGTTATCCAATCGTCTCTCGCCACCGTTCCGGCATGGATAACCGACTAAAGCAGCGCATCGTTACTGTTGCTGAAGTTTGGGAAACTCCCAGAACGATGGCACGCGAACAACCATATCTATTTTGGTGAGACGCTCATTTCGCTAAGGACCCAAGCCATGATATAGTGCTGACGTGTGAAGCACGAAAATTCGGAAAGGATAACTGCCCCGAGGCTGAAAGCTCAGAAACTCTCAGTTGTGCTCCTATGCCCTGCAGCTTCTTCAATGTTTTTCGACCTAGTAATTTTGACTGAAATCATGGCGTAAAGTGTACCGTAAGCCGCGTTTATTTTCTTTCGGCTATAAACTCTGTTTGGTGCACTTACGATCTATTCAACGTGAAAATATTAATAGATCAATTTTTATAATTCTCCAATTTTCAATGTATTTTGCTAAATTAGAATCTTAAGATATTATGTTTCATCACGTGTCTTAACGTGTAAAATATTTTATATTAAAAAAGGAAATAATAAAAGTGAGAGAAAAATAAAAGTTAATCGTTCCAAACAGATTTGTGATAAATATCAATAAAAAGATGCGAATTTTCAAACCTCTCCTCGAATCAGTAAATTTCTTATTGCACCTTGGGGAACGGAGAGTGTTCTCTAGCTCGAAAACATATTGGCGATTGAGCTTCGACACGATAAAGCTTGTTATTGAGTCTATAAAGAGAATAAATGTCTGGAAGATAGAAGGAAGAAAGGGAGGAAGTAATGTGCGATCATGCGTCTTGAACGTTCCTCTCGATCAAATTTCTATCCGTATTCTCGCAAGCCCATCGGGGTCATAAATTCCTTCCTTGCACAACCGCTGTTTTATGTCAAATAGATTGAATCTTTTATCTGAAAACCGACGTGAAATAACGTAATTTCTGCGTAATTTAACGAAATAAGCCCCGTGGCAGAGCTCACGCGCAACAGACTGCACCATCGCGCGCGAGAACAATCGGAAAACGAGTATCGATCGTTAAATTTATTTGAAGACCATATTGTCGTTCTTTTTTATCACGAACGCGAATCAAACTACCCTAATTTGATAAAATATATATAATAAACCGTAACTTTTTACAAAATACAGAGCTGTCTTTTCCTCTTATAAACTGCTAAAGAAATTAACTTAACTTGAAGAACGCTTATCGCCAGCTCTTTTTAGCACTTTGAAATTTTACGAAATTATCGCGTAAGTACTGCGAAACTTACAAGCAGTACGTATCATCATGCTGAAGAAATTGTGACTTACTTGATTCATGTACGATCTGACGAATTCCATGCTTTGATCCAGAGCGTAAGTGTCGCTGCTGCAAGAATCGAGGATGAGAGCACCCAACGTCGTGTTCGGCAGGAGTTCTATATCGGCGTTAATTTGGTCCAGAACGTACAACATGGCCTCTAATCGTTGCATACCCTTCTCTTCTTTTACGGCCCCGCACGGCGATTGACCGACGGAGCTTGAGACCTGAAAACAAATAAATGCGCGCACGCTAACGAATTTGTTCTTTTTTTTTTTATACAGTTTGGTATAGTTTTTAAGTACCTAATATATTTATATTTTTAGACTTCCAGTTTTATATTTCATACAATGATGTAATGTCATATAATACGTCGCGTAATACATTTAACACGAAATTCTAATTTTAAATAAACTGCAGTCTCTTTTTAATTACACTTTATTTCTCCGCTATATATTTCACATATGTTCAAATATCGCAAGCGTGAGCAATTTAAACGTAATAATGTCAACGCAAACGATAATTTTTCGATCGGAACGAGCAGTTCTCTGGAAGAGCGATAGAGCGAAGAATAAGCTAAGGTAGACGTTCAATTTCGATGGATTAATGCCCTACTACTCCCCGGAGCCATTCATTTCTACAATGTCTCGCTACAATAGCACGTGTACGAGCACGACTTGGCGTCATGGGACCGAAAGATCAAATGACAGACTTCGGCCCCCTCGTATTCTCAAGCACCACCACGGTCGAATGCGCTGCTCAACGTACGCTGTTGACGTCGAGTTCAAGGAGTATGAGAGCGAAGTTGTGGATACGGTTGTAACGGCTGCAAATCCGTGCGCGTCGGTGTTGCTGTATAGAGAGTTCCCCGCCCGTCAAACCGAAAAATACACAATCCGGCCAAACACGCTCGTAAATTCTGGCGACAACACGATCCCGCGCCGCTGATTTTAATGTTTGTGAAATCAGCTGGGAACGCTGACCATTCGTTTCCCCGGAATTGCGAAGCTCTTTCCCGGAATAAAGCTTTTAATTTTAACAATCCGGTATCTGTTTTTGCTGAAAGTCGGAATATGTGGGGAACGACGAATATTCTTTACTACGTATTTGACGTATAAAATCAAACATTTAATCTATTTTTATTGTGCATGTTAATGCTATTCAAGACCATGAATTCTAAAGTATATTTTTAATTTAAAATAAAGAATTTTAATAAAGTTATATAAACATATAACAGCAATAATATAATTTGTAAACCCTTTCACACAAAGTTAATGTTGTTATTATGTTTCAATATCATATCAATCAATTATATTCTATATTGTCATATTAAAAGTGATAATTTGTCACAGAAAGACTTAATAATATGCCATTTGCAAAGTTTATATATTGCAAAATTAAAACGATTAATTGATAAGCTGTCAATGTCGAAAATTTTTTTAGTGGGTACATAAATAGAACAGAATATTACATATTAAGAATACAATACATATTTACATGTTATATTAAAACTGTAATAAAACAGTAGTTTTAAACCAAATCAGAAACTTTTACTTTGTCAGTAAATAATTAACAACAAAGATTTATTACACATTCGACCTAACCATCTTTATTAACCTAAAATACACGCGTTATTTTTAGTAACATATAGCCACAGATGGGATCTGCAGGGATCCCCACAAGTTTCTTTGTTTTCTCTAAAAGTAATGTAAGATATATAAATTTTAGAGTAATAAATAGAACACATAACTGATATCTCGCATAACTGAGAAAATACGTATGACAAAAAATAGCGTTTGGGGTCCAGCCAGACCCTGCCCCTGCAGTTAAAGGTTAATTTTAATAATTGTCACAACGTTTCAATCATTGGTTTTGGTCCTTCTCAATCGATGTAACTTTTGATGCTAATAAGCATTATTTTTTAAATTACTGTAAAGTTTGCGAAAAATATCACTCAAACCAGTGTTCGAACTTGCACCTCCCTCCAATCTGTGACGGGCGTCTTTACCAATTCGACCACTGAAGCACGTGATGATATTCATCGCAATAACCAGTAAATATTAATCGATTGAGAAGGACCAAAACCAATGCTCGTGACGATAATAATTAACAAAGATGGCCAGTTAGGTCGCGAATGAAATGTATTTATTGTTAATAGTTTTAAAAACAAAGAGATTTTTTATCTTTGACGAATAATTCTCGCTTGTCATTTGTGAAGAAAATCGATATTAATATTGTCACTGAAAATGTTGCGAGTTATTACTTCACTGGAAAATCTGAAAAAACTAATAATTCGCGAGTCCAGGTCGCTCATTACTCAGGAGTCACTATATCGAGCGACAAGAACAACTAGCGAGAACGAAAGTTACCCGTTAACGGAAGTTCGCTGAACGGCGGTTATTTTGCGCGAACTAGTTGCGCGACAACAATAAATCAGCTTAAAGTTTTCGATGTTATTCCATCTATAGCTGCAGGAGAAATAACGTTTCACAAATATATTTACTTCGCACTTGTGCCGAACTTAGCCGCATATTCGTGACGAATGCAAGAGAAAGAAGTTGAGATTGGACAGGGATGCTGAAGTCGACTATTTTACCAATCGAATGCAATGTTTTTATAAAAATTTTTCGTATATATTAAATTTACAGATTTAAAAAGTCTTCTACATAATTAACCAAGGGAGACATAATTAACCAAAATGACCCGTTTGACATTTTTAAATAATTTATTACTCATTTTTTAAACATCTTAATTTCTAAAATGTTCCCTGACTTTTATTAAAATTACATAGATAATTAATTTTATTAATTTGTTTTCTCTTTTTCTCTTTTCTTTTCTAAGATTTCTTCGGTAGAAATAAATATAGGTTAACCTCTAGGAGTTCTAGTGTTTACAAAGCGTGCAGTTCAGGGAAACAAGATGAACAACTTTTTCCCGGGGGAAACGTGCGGTCAGAAATACCTTTTTTAGATTCTAAAGGTTGGTCAAGGATGTGAGATGGAGAGTTTGAACGAAAATGAAGAGACATATAATTCATAAAACGTGTTTTATTGGTAATTGCAGTATGATCGTTGGAAGGCTAGCAGTTGCGGCAGCGTCGATATGACACACGCCAGACATCTTTGGACGTGTACGAGCTTCTATGCAGAAACGCTGTGAATTCAGTGAGGTCGGCGGTGGAAACTTGGAACAATTGCTACTAGTTACCACAATGGCACTCTGTATCATACGCGCGCTATCATGCTACAATCACCAATAAATCACGTTTGGTGGATTCCGTGGATTACATGTCTTTTCAATTTTGTACAAACTCATCATCCCACATTCTTCGCGACCTTTTCGAATCTGAAGGAGGTATTTTCGACCGTTCTCCCCCGGGAAAAAGTTGTTCATCTTGTTCCCGAGTTTGTTTACACAGTTTTTTTTTAGCATCCTGTTTATATATATTTTTATAAAATATTTTTTATCGGGATTATCATATATTCAACTCTGTACTTTATAGGTATTAAATAATATTCACCCAACTGATATGATTCTTTAGATAAATGTACATTCGTAAACTGCGCGCCTAATAGTATGTGTCAGAATGAAAACGCTACATTTTCACTACCAAGCGCGCGGTTTATGTATGAATATGCATGTAAAGAGCAGCGCTTATTTGGTGAACGTTATTTAAAATATCCCTTTCGTTGAGCATTGGAGAAATAAAATGATTCGAGACTACTCAATTTGTTTCTCGAAACATTTGTATGTAATTAGTGGATGTAAATGAAACGCGAAATATCCATGTACCTATATGTATAACGTTAATTGACTTTTCTTTTCATATCTTGTATATAAAAAACTTTGTAGATGTAGAGATCTATTTTATATAATTAGAAGAATGCACGCTTTTTTCTACGTGTCTCGCGACATTACGGTAAATATAAGTATGTGTAAACATAAAATGGTAGCGATATGATCAAACAACAGTTTAGTGACACATGAGAACGTATTACATTTAAATATATTAAATATGTATGTAACATATTCAGGGTGTCCGGTAATTATTGACACAGCCGAAGTGTGAAGGTAGACTGGGTCAAACTAGAAAATAAAGTAGATATTATATACCGTTTCGCGACTTTCGCAATAAATAATGAGAAATTAATTAATAAAGATCCGCGAATCAAGGTGCTTCTGCAATGCACGATTCAGCGAGAAGAGACAGCCTAGCGTTTACCGATGCTAGGCGCGCGAAGATCCAGCGTTATCCGCGTATAACCATTGTTGTTTACAGAACACTTCTAAATTCCTCGCCGCGCACCTATAACGATAAACGCTGAGCTGTCTCTTCTCGCCGAATCGTGCGAACGCATGTTGATTCGCAAGTCTTTAGGTATTTTCTTATTATTTATTACGAAAATCGTAAAATAGTAGAATTTTTCTTTTCAGTTTGACTCAATCTACCTTTAGACGTCGGTTGTGTCAATAATTACCAGACACCGTGTATAACAATGAGAAATTAAGAAAGCTACATGATCAACCTAGATTTTTTCGAAAAAAAATCATGGATAAGTTAATCTATTTTTTGTTGGATAAACTAGTACGTACTAATACGCATTGAAAATTGTAATACTTAAATTGTACGCTGGCTGCTAATAAAATGCCAGAGGCGTTAAACATGAGCTTAAAAATGTTACAGGCGTTAATCGTGGGGTTCTTAATTTCCTATTATTATACACGGTGTCTAGTAATTATTGACACAGCCGAAGTCTGAAGATAGATTGAGTCAAACTGAAAAGGAAAATTCTACCATTTTGCAATTTTCGTAATAAATAATGAGAAATTAATTAATACATAGTTTTAATTAAGCCTCTGTAGTTTTAAGATGTAATCCTTGTAATAAAAAATATTTCAAAAATGTAAAGTGCATGAGACATCAGACAAACATTTTATAAAAATTACAGAAGGCAATAAATTGCTAACTTTTCCAAGATAATGAAAACGTACAATCTATTAAAATACTCTTTAAATTTATGTATAATACTAAAGTCCCATTATAATATTCAAAAGATATTGTTGAAATAAAACAGGTCTCAATAGAAATTGGAAGCATGTATTTTAATTATTAATTATAATAAAAATCAGAAGCGTTTATTCGAGCGAATATTGATTATAATACTAAAGTCCCATTATAATATTCAAAACATATTGTTGAAATAAAACAGGTCTCAATAGAAATTGGAAGCATGTACTTTAATTATTAATTATAATAAAAATCAGAAGCGTTTATTCGAGCGAATATTGATTATAATAATAATCAGGAGCATCTGTGCTCACGGTACTGGCAAAATAAATGCCACAAACATTTATTCAGATGATACTGATTCTAATAAAAATCAGAAGCATCTGTTCTGACGACACTGGTTATTACAAATATATTGTTTGTAAATTAAAATCGGAAAAAAATATATATTGGCTGCGTTTTCACGGGAATAGACGTTGGAGGGACTCATTCTATATTCTCAATATTCAAAATCACATAATTTTGATTTTGTAATATTGTTTTAGTACATTTGAGACAGAAACTATAGGTACTGTAAATATATTTATCAATTTATATTATAAATATTAACGATACATAATAAAAGTTTGTACATTATTTTTTATTAATGATCGTTTAAATCAATTCGAAAAATGAATTGCATTGCACAAATTCTTGAGAATTAAGAAACAATAAGATCGAGAACATATGTATGTTCAAATACATAATGTATATATGCTCTCACATATACATATAATTATTATATAGGCATATTATTATAGGCTATAATTGCGTACATAAACAACATAATTGCAACATGTAACATAATGTGTGTGTGTGTGTGTGTGTGTATACATTGTAATACGCATATATGCGTATTACACTTCTGGCATTGCATATATGTATCCAGTATATGTATAATATACATATATAAGGTCTATCAGAAGATTAAATCTGTACAATTCGGCATCTGAAAAATCGTAACCACGAAAAACGTATAAGGTAAAAGTATGACTGGCCACTGCCCATTACCTGGCCATTGATGGGAGATTTATTTTTTATTAAGCTTTTTAAATAAAATTGGAAACGTATTTTTACTGATTAATATAATTTGACTATTTAGTTTCTTATATTAAAAATTGTACTATTTAAAACTTTGTTTAAGACATTAAAAAAAATACTTGAATACTGATACTTAACCCGTTGTGGTCACATGGGGGTCCAGTGGACCCCAGGCTAACTTTGCGTCTACGTACCTTCGAAGAGACGGTTTTTTCACTTTATTTTACACGTTCAAAACTGAGCTATTTGATTTTACGAGTTTCATGAAAATTGATAACTTCAAACTGTACAATAAATATACTTTTTTCAAAGCTTGTTATGATACTATTTTTTTCTTAAAAGTATACTATTTTGAGAGTAAAACGCAGAAAAGTAAGATACTGGTTAAGCCTATAATTATCGAAATAATAAGTTTTTCTGTACGAAAAAAGACGTTATAGAATCTTAAACATATTTATAATAAATAAAAAGCAAAAAATTGCACATGTAAGTTATTTTTTGTATAAATATTTACGTGGTTATCTACTGGTACGTGGAAATCTTGTTTGCCCAATAACTAACCGACTGGCTAGTTATCGGTCGAATCGCCGCGATATGTGCTCACTCCTGTGCTGTAGTACCTGGCCGTAACATCTGTTCAAGTTTGAATGATCTGTGTGCACACTTTTCGTACGAAAATCGTAAGTAAACTTATTTTTAACATTAGTTCTAGCAATATTATATTACATTATACATATTTTTCAAGTTTTTTTGTTTATTTTTCTACATGTTGTATGTATAACCTCCAAAATTTGTTTACTTTCTCTATTACAGAAAACGTAAGATGGGTAAGGAGAAAAAGAAAAGAAGTTCGATCAAAAACAGTGTATGAAAAGAAATACACAAGAAGATGTACGTAATGCATTAAAAGAAGTAGAAAAGGGCATGTCGACACGAATGGCTGCTGCTACATTCAAAGTACCAAGAAGTACTTTGTACGCAAAACACAAAGATATCATTCCAGTCGAAGGTGTGAAAGAGCCGAGTACCTACTTAACAGCTGAAGAGGAAAAATTGTTGGTGGATTGGATTTTTTACTGCGGTGAAAGAAGGTTTTCCGGTTACAAAATCTCTACTGCTACAGTGCGTGCAAAAACTGGTTACTGAAATAAAAAGAAAAACTCCTTTCAAAAATAACCAGCCAGGTAGACACTGGTGGAATAGTTTTTGTAGACGACATCCTGAAGTAAGCTCAAGAGTTGCCCAAAATTTGAACATGAATCGGGCATTGGTTTCAGAAGAGGCTTTAAATAGTTGGTTTTGTGAAGTAAAAGAATATTTAAAGAAGCTTGATTTATTAGATATCGATCCATCGAGAGTCTTTAATTCAGATGAAAGTGCTTTTTTTCTTGTCCCAAAGGGGGACTCAGTGTTAGCCCGCAGAGGATCAAGGAGCGTGTATAAAGTTGTGCATGGTGACGAAAAAAAAAGCATAACTGTCTTATTTACGGTGAATACTAAAGGTACTCTATTACCACCTTTCATTCTTTACTGGTATGAAAGGATTCCAGCTCTTGTTACAAGCAATCTGCCTAAAGGATGGCTAGCTATGGAAATACCGAAAAAGGATGGATGACTGCAGAAAGTTTTTTCAACTATATAAGTACTCAATTTTATCCTTGGCTTGTAAAAAACAAGATACAATTTCCAGTGATTTTATTTGTTGATGGCCATGTATCTCATCTGACCTTATCTTTGGCACAGTTTTTTAAGCTAACCAGATTGAACTCATAGCTTTGTATCCCAATGCAACACACATTTTACAGCCGTTGGACGCGTAGCTGTGTTCCATCCGTTAAAATCTAAATGGAAGAAAACAGTCGATGAATGGAGGATTGAAAATGGTTCACAAAAACTAAAGAGAGAACATTTTGCTCCTGTTTTGAAAAGAACTTTGGATGCAATGCCAAATTTACCAAACATCATTCAAAATGGTTTTAGAACTTGTGGTCTTTTACCATTTTCTTTTGAGGCTGTGGACTTTAATGTTTTAAATAAAAAAAAAGAAAAAATGGAGAGTCAACAGAACATGTGAGTCAAGAGTTATCAGCTATGAAGAAGAAGAGGATGCTAAAAACCATCTTAAGTACATGGAACAACGGTTAAACCCTGATACTCTTAAAGATTTTGAACAAGCATTATCTAGTGAAAGTTTCAAGATTAGTAACAGTACTGATGAAGGACTTTTCCGATATTGGCTGGATACAAAGCGTCTTTCTGGTGCAACTATAGACAATTAAATTAAATATTTAATTTAACATTGTAATAACCTACTAATATTTTATTTAGGAGAGAATGTGAGAGTAAGTAGTGTGTCTACGAATAAGGACTCCGGTCAGGACACAAATGATGTACTGGTTGATTTAGACTCGGTAGCTGACATATCTCAAATATTAAAATCTAGTAATCTAGAAATAGTTATAGTACTGAAGAAGATGGAAGTGATGTCATATTAGACGCAAAATGTTTAGATGTAGTCGAAGCTCGCATCGAGTCTCCAAAGCTTTCCTACTTAACAAATAATTATACAGAATCTATTGATGCTAATAATCTATTGTCTAAAAGTTTGTAAACTATTTAACTATTATTATGTAAAATAAGTTACCAAACTTAATTTCTTATTATTTTATTTGTTATACAGATGACGAGAATAAAAATGAAAAAGCAATGGAGAGTAATAATGTTACAGGTAGGAAAACTGAAGAAGCTCCAAAGTTTTGTAAGGAGTCTATTGAACAGCCTTTCGATACTCTTGATAATCTTGATCAATCCTTGCAAGGTGTACAATAGTATTAAATACAATATTTTGAAACTTGAAATCTAAATTAACACAAGTAACTTAATTATTTTTATATTTGTTGTAGGTGATCAGAATTCGAATGTAAGTGAAAGCGGTGTGATTACTGTAGAAATGACAGAAAATGTCACGAAAAGTCATAGCGTTATGCCTGAAGGGCTGCAACCAAACGTAAATATAGACGAGCAAATTTCCAATACCAGTTCTGTAACAGATAATTTGATTCAAAACCAGATGTCTGATGAACTTCAATGTTTGTATACAATTCTAAGATTTTGTATTATATTAGTATTATAATTTTTATAACAAGTTTCTTCTTACAGATGTTCATACTAAAACCAATGAAAATGGAGCACAATGGAAAACATTCCATCACCATTTAGAAAATCTATGGTTTGGCCTGCAGATATTATGAAAAATAAGAAAAATAAGAAAAAGCCGGCTAGAAAAGTCTCCACCGTATTGACTTCCGAAGAGTGGCAAAAGCAACAATTACAAGTACAAGAAGAAAAGTTAAGAAAGCAAAAAGAGATCGAAGAACGAAAAAAGCTTAGAGAAGAAGCGAAAAAAAGAAAGGCCGAAGAAAAGCAAATCAAAAAGACTGCTCTTGAAGAGAAAAAGAAGCTGGATCAAGAGATTAAAAGATTGATGGCACAAAAGAAAAAGATTAGAATCAAACAAGAAAAAGTTGATTAAACATCACACTTTTTTTTAAAGTACTTTGAATGTATTGCCAAAGATTCTGTGCAACATCTGTTTTTATAAAATTTTAAATTCATTGAATAAGTTAAAATAATAAATTAAAGTAATGTTAAAATAAAAAATTATAATAATATATTATATTGATCTTAGATTTTTAAAACTAAAAAAACGTTTACTAGAACTACGAAATTATAAAACTGTTTACTTATAATTTACTAAATTTATAGAAAATTGAATTATTTGTTCGAAATTATAATACATAAAAAATATACATTATTATATACATAAAAAATTGTTTATCAGACAAAATAAACATTTCTGGTGTTTATTTTATTACCTCTTAAGTGTTTGCGTTAGACAAGATAAAATTTTATTTATTAAAATTATTTTTAATACACTATAAAAGTTATGGTCAGTTACTAGGACCTCAAAAATTAGACACTGGGACACCCATTTTTGACCGGCCATGTATTGGGACATCGGGTCTATTATTATTTGTTTATAATTAATTTACTATCGCACAAAATATTGTTTTCTTGTACTTGTTTGATAGAAAACAGTATAATCTTTCGATATGCAGAAGTTTTCTTATTATAAAATTGATTTTGTGCATTATATTTTTAAAAACTTGCACATTGTTTCCTCCCTTGTTTGCACATAGTTTTTAAATGTGCAAGTAGAAACTTGTACATTGCTTCCTCATAGTTTTTAAGTGTGCAAGTGGAAACTTGTACATTGCTTTCTCATAGTTTTTAAGTGAGCAAGTAGAAACTTGCACATTGCTTCCTTATAGTTTTTAAGTGTGCAAGTAGAAACCTGCACATTGCTTCCTCTATGAGGAAGCCAAATTAATAAATATTTACTAATAATTATGCATAAAAAAACAGGCTTCCTCATAGAGGAAGCAATGTGCAGGTTTCTACTTGCACACTTAAAAACTATAAGAAAGCAATGTGCAAGTTTCTACTTTTAAAAAGAATTTCTTGGTATGCTTAAATGGCCAGGTATTGGTACTTTTACCAGTTAGTCCTTCCTTTAAAAACAGTACAAGTTTCGACTTGTTCGGTTGCGTTCATGTGTCATTATAGCGTTTTTCGTAAGTGTGTATCAGTAAACCTTCCCAGCAAGCAAGAAACATTTCAACTACATTGCAACAACATCGTAACGTTAATGCAGTATAGTTGAAACGTTTCTTGATGTTTCTTGTTTACTGGGTCGTCACCGTTTTCGTGATTGTTATAAAGCGACAAAATATTAAACAAGGATATGCGATCAAATTTTGTATTAAATTGAAAGAGAGCGCCACGGATTATTAAGTAAAATTTTAAAAAGCATTTGGTGATCATGTTTTATCACGTGCTCAGGCGCACACGGCGCTTTCAGTTTGAGAATTTTTAGCTAAAAAAGTGATTGCGATGCTACTACAGCCATCCTACTCGCCAGACCTCTCCCCCTCTGCGACTTTTATTTATTTCCGTAAGTAAAGTCAAACATTAAGGAGCACCATTTTGAAACATTAGAATCATCAGTTAAAGAAGCGGTGACGGACAGCATAAACAGCCTTGCTTCAAATGATTATGCCGGTTGCTACAAATAGTAGAGAAACATCGTTGGCAGCGATGTGTAGATACTGGTTGGTCATATTTTGAAGGGGATCGTAATTTAATCACAAAATATATATATATGTATATAACAAAAGGTTTTATCGATTTAATCTCATTACTTTTCTGACAGATTTCGTACATATACTGGAAGAATATTCCCCTCCCTCCATAATGCAATAAAAATTAAATAATAATAATCTGCTATACTTATCAAGAGACACGGTAGTGTCTCGCGTTAAGTATGCGGTTCTTTTACAAGCGGACTCTGTTAAAGTGGAGCGCGAGACCGACCGTGACTCTTAACGCGACGCGACGGGTTGCGAGTACTCGAGATGTTGAGATCTCATATAACGAGTGAACGGATCAAGTTCTAAGTAGGCTTGATCGATAGCTTGGGGTTCGAATTGGGGGGGTATCTCCTATAACATTTTCCGCTACGTGCCCTACGAGCGGAGATATTGCGACGCAAAGTCGAAAATGTGAAATTTTATTATTAAGATACTTCTCCTACGTCGACTCTCAAGCTATCAACCAATCAGAGCCATCAGAGGAATGTAACTTTCACTTTTTCGACACTGGCGCGCTACTATCGCCAGTTTCGAAATCTGCGTATGTTATTATTACGTGTGCGTACTGCGCTCAGTGCAGTTAGTGCAGTTAGTATGTATATACTACGTGTGTGTCCTGCGCGCAGTGCAGACAGTGCGTTCAACGCGCTGTCACAGTCAGTTAACCTACACGGTAGTGTCTCGCGTCATCATCAAGTATACGCGCGGAGCGATACCGACCGTGACTCTTTACGTGATGCGACGATTAATATTTTTTCTGATTCAAGGTAATCGTTTTATTTACATGTAATTATCCTATTATTATACGACGCGAAGCGCGACCGCACCGTGACTCTTTTATGCGACTAAGTGCATGTGACAGGAATTATAGTATTTTACGTTTACGTGAGTATTAAGAATTTTCGATGGGTTTCTTCAGAAGATAGGATACGAAGAAAATCCTATAACGGCAGGGAGCTGATGTCGAGGAGATTTTCCCGTTTACGCGAAGAAATTATCGTAAGTTATTATATTATACTAAAGAAGTAATGCTCGCGTATATCAAGAGACACGAGTGTCTCGCGTCAAATACACGCGAAGCGAGACCGCACCGTCACTCTTTTATACGTGACTAAGTACATGTGACAGGAATTATAGTAGTCTACGTTTACGTGAGTATTACTTCTGTAACAACTTATACGATATCATCGTAGTTACTATAAAATCTCTCGTTTACGCGGAGGAATTATCGTATCATAAGTTACTACAGAAGTAACGCTCGCGTAAACATAGGCTAGGTTACCGGTTTTTTACAAATTTTACATAAAACGCGAGATTCACTTATGTATGCAAGTTCAACGCTTATTGAGTTAATGTGTAATAATTTTCCTATTAATGTAAATAGATGGAACGTGAAAAAGAGCAGGAAAAGGAAAGAGCGCTAGCGGCGAAGAAAACATGCCGACCGAAAAATCTCCGCAGTCAGAAAATGTGCAATCTGATGGCCCTGCGATTAAGAAGATAAGAAAAATCCAGATATAGATACAAGTTTCTTGCCAGATAGGGAAAGGGAGGAGGAGGAAAATAAATTTAGGGAAGAATTAAAGCAAGAATGGGCTAAAAAGTAAAACGCGTTGAAGGAAGAAGAAATTGAGATCACATTCAGTTATTGGGATGGATCTGGCCATCGTCGGAGTGTTGTAATGAAGAAAGGTGAATGTATCAGTGATTTAGAGATACTCCAGTGTCACTTTTAGAGTAACATTGGCGTGATATATAAAGTTCTGCTGCATAAATTTAATTTTCACATACAGGTAATTCTATCTATCAGCTTCTTCAGAGATGTTTAGAAGTTCTGAAGCATGAATTCAGCGAGCTTAAAACAGTAATGGCAGATCAGTTAATGTATGTCAAGGAAGATCTTATATTACCGCACCATTAGACGTTTTACGATTTTATTGTAACTAAGGTAAATATACTAAATGATAAAACTTATGAAGCAATATCACAATGTTGGCATGTTATTTTATTTTACTTAGGTATTTATCACGATTGAAAGAATACTTTGTATAATTCTCCTTTATGTTATTTTAGATCATGATACGAGAGGAACAAACACATTTTTCCAGCGAGTAGATGGGAAACTTTTGATCCAACAAAAAGTTACGACAAGTATACAGTGTCGGATAAAAATGGGAAGAAAGATAAAATTTGATAAACTTATATTCAACGAATTGTCCAATTTCGTTTAAAGGATTCAGATTTAAAGGACGTTCGATGAAATGGCGTTGGATGAAATTTTTAATCCAACACAGGAATACAAGGTATTTAAATGCAAAGATGTTAATCGCAAAGATTAAAAACTGTTAAAGAAGTAACAATAAAAAATGCAAATATTTTATTGAAATAAAAAAAAATTTTGTACAAATACTTAACACTGCTTTTTTACTCCATAACCACTTTCTTCGAGCTAACATGCTGCGCGTATACTTGGCGCCTTTTTTTACCTTTCTTTAAAAAAGGTAATTTTGTTGTGACTGGAGTAAAAAAGCAGCGTTAAGTATTTGTACAAAATTTTTTTTTATTTCAATAAAATATTTGCATTTTTTATTGTTACTTCTTTAACAGTTTTTAATCTTTGCGATTAACATCTTTGCATTTAAATACCTTGTATTCCTGTGTTGGATTAAAAATTTTGTAATTGTATCTTTCTGATTAACGCAATTTAAAGATTTATTTAAAGATCAATCAAGAAAACATTTATTTAAAAAGATACATATCACTTGGGTTGAGTTAGGTAACGGAATTTGGTTATATTATAATGGCTGTAAATAAAAATGAAGCTATTATGACTTGTGTAAGAAGACACTTAAATACAAAGATATTTTTTAAAAATAATACAACAGTTATTTTCCGAAATCGTGATGTTCACGCTGTCACTCGACGTTTGCAGGCATGTGCCCGATGGTTAACAGGTGCGCCACGACAATTTCCCCGTGCAAGCGACTATCGTTACCCCAAAAACAGAGTGAATTTGTTATATTAAATAATAATATATTTATACGATGTCATCGTTTTAATATAGGCGAAATGGAAGCTAAAGAACCAAAAAAGTCATAAATAACGGTTAGATGTAATTTTAACTACTAAATTTTGCAAAACCCTTATTAAAAGTACATCGATTCTTATAAGAAAAAGGGCGCAAAATAAGAATCACCAGATTTTTATTAATATATGTTGGTTTAATAGGCACGGCATAATAAATTACTCGATAATCATGTATGTAAACGGATAGAGACAAAAAAAGTTTGATATAACTGTTGGTTTATGTAAAATATAGGTGACCGGCATTGCCTGATGACTGTAATTCCCCCATTCTCCCCTAAAATAATTGTGTAAAACACTCGAAGTAATAGCTAAAATGTCAAAACTTTTAACAGCATTATCATCACCGACCTACTTTAATTATTTTGATGTTGCAACAAAATTATTTTAGATCTATACCTAGCTAAATTTTTAAATATTTTAGCGTTCTTTCCGTGCAATACTATTATTATTCGATCTATCATAAAATAGGATCGATATAAGGATAATTAGTAGTAGTAGTAGTAGTAGTAGTAGTGGTAGTAGCAGTAACAGTGGCCAGTGGCAGTGGCCAGTGGCAGTGGCCAGTGGCCAGTGGCAGTGGCCAGTGGCCAGTGGCCAGTGGCAGTGGCCAGTGGCAGTGGCAGTGGCCAGTGGCCAGTGGCAGTGGCCAGTGGCCAGTGGCAGTGGCCAGTGGCCAGTGGCAGTGGCCAGTGGCCAGTGGCCAGTGGCCAGTGGCAGTGGCAGTGGCAGTGGCAGTGGCCAGTGGCAGTGGCCAGTGGCAGTGGCCAGTGGCAGTGGCCAGTGGCCAGTGGCAGTGGCCAGTGGCAGTGGCCAGTGGCCAGTGGCAGTGGCCAGTGGCCAGTGGCCAGTGGCCAGTGGCAGTGGCCAGTGGCCAGTGGCAGTGGCCAGTGGCCAGTGGCCAGTGGCCAGTGGCCAGTGGCCAGTGGCCAGTGGCCAGTGGCCAGTGGCAGTGGCCAGTGGCAGTGGCCAGTGGCCAGTGGCCAGTGGCCAGTGGCCAGTGGCCAGTGGCAGTGGCCAGTGGCCAGTGGCCAGTGGCCAGTGGCCAGTGGCCAGTGGCCAGTGGCCAGTGGCAGTGGCCAGTGGCAGTGGCCAGTGGCCAGTGGCAGTGGCCAGTGGCCAGTGGCAGTGGCAGTGGCCAGTGGCAGTGGCCAGTGGCAGTGGCCAGTGGCCAGTGGCCAGTGGCCAGTGGCAGTGGCCAGTGGCCAGTGGCAGTGGCCAGTGGCCAGTGGCAGTGGCCAGTGGCAGTGGCAGTGGCCAGTGGCAGTGGCCAGTGGCAGTGGCAGTGGCCAGTGGCAGTGGCAGTGGCCAGTGGCCAGTGGCAGTGGCCAGTGGCAGTGGCCAGTGGCAGTGGCCAGTGGCAGTGGCCAGTGGCCAGTGGCAGTGGCCAGTGGCAGTGGCCAGTGGCCAGTGGCAGTGGCAGTGGCCAGTGGCCAGTGGCCAGTGGCAGTGGCCAGTGGCCAGTGGCAGTGGCCAGTGGCCAGTGGCAGTGGCCAGTGGCAGTGGCCAGTGGCAGTGGCCAGTGGCAGTGGCCAGTGGCAGTGGCCAGTGGCAGTGGCCAGTGGCAGTGGCCAGTGGCAGTGGCCAGTGGCAGTGGCCAGTGGCAGTGGCCAGTGGCAGTGGCAGTGGCCAGTGGCCAGTGGCCAGTGGCCAGTGGCAGTGGCCAGTGGCCAGTGGCAGTGGCCAGTGGCAGTGGCAGTGGCCAGTGGCCAGTGGCAGTGGCCAGTGGCAGTGGCCAGTGGCCAGTGGCAGTGGCCAGTGGCAGTGGCAGTGGCCAGTGGCAGTGGCAGTGGCCAGTGGCAGTGGCCAGTGGCCAGTGGCAGTGGCCAGTGGCAGTGGCCAGTGGCCAGTGGCAGTGGCCAGTGGCAGTGGCCAGTGGCCAGTGGCAGTGGCAGTGGCAGTGGCAGTGGCAGTGGCAAGTGGCCAGTGGCCAGTGGCCAGTGGCCAGTGGCAGTGGCCAGTGGCCAGTGGCCAGTGGCAGTGGCCAGTGGCCAGTGGCAGTGGCCAGTGGCAGTGGCCAGTGGCCAGTGGCAGTGGCCAGTGGCAGTGGCCAGTGGCAGTGGCCAGTGGCAGTGGCCAGTGGCAGTGGCCAGTGGCCAGTGGCAGTGGCCAGTGGCAGTGGCCAGTGGCAGTGGCCACTGGCCAGTGGCAGTGGCCAGTGGCCATTAAAAACTGTTAAAGAAGTAACAATAAAAAATGCAAATATTTTATTGAAATAAAAAAAAATTTCGTACAAATACTTAACGCTGCTTTTTTACTCCATAACCACTTTCTTCGAGCTAACATGCTGCGCGTGTACTTGGCGCCTTTTTTTACCTTTTTTTAAAAAAAGTAATTTTGTTGTGACTGGAGTAAAAAAGCAACGTTAAGTATTTGTACGAAATTTTTTTTTATTTCAATAAAATATTTGCATTTTTTATTGTTACTTCTTTAACAGTTTTTAATCTTTGCGATTAACATCTTTGCATTTAAATACCTTGTATTCCTGTGTTGGATTAAAAATTTTGTAATTGTATCTTCTCTTTCTGATTAACGCAATTTAAAGATTTATTTAAAGATCAATCAAGAAAACATTTATTTAAAAAGATACATATCACACTTGGGTTGAGTTAAGTAACGGAATTTGGTTATATTATAATGGCTGTAAGGAAAAATGATTTACTAAGCTATTATGACTTGTGTAAGAAGACACTTAAATACAAAGATATTTTTTAAAAATAATACAACAGTTATTTTCCGAAGAATATATATTTATTTTATAATTAACGCAATTTATAGATATCATTTATTTTTGTGAAAATACAAACATACCACATCGGTTTTTTAGAAGTATAAAAATATCTCATCAGTTTTTTTTAGGTATACACAGATACTTCAATTTTTTGAGATATATACAGATACTTCAATTTTTTGAGATACATAGATACTTCGATTTTTTGATATAACCACTTTCTTCGAGCTAACATGCTGCGCGCTACATACTTAACGCCTTTCTTTTTTACCTTTTTTTAATATCCTATACTAGTTCTAGACATTACAAACTAGTACAATTATAAGTATGAAGATATTCTGTCTTTTTTTATAGGTTATACCAAATGCCGCTATTTTATTACATGAGTGCGATATCTATATATGTTATAATATCTTTAAATATAAAAAGATACATATGTCAATACATGTTTACGTTCAGATCTATAATGGTATTGGACGTAGCAAAAGTGGACATACCAATAGACTACATGTATGCAATGTATACATGTAATACATGTATTTCCAATAAATTTATGTACTGAGTTGAACGATAATATAAGAATTTAAAATGTCGATAATTATCGTATTTTTAATGAGGGCGCTTTCCCGTTGGAGTTTGACCGTTACTCTAGCATCCCTTTAATAAACAATTTTCGAAATAAAGTTCTAGGAAATGCACATAACATTACATACCTTTGTATTAAAAATAATAGCTGTTTCTTTTCAATGATTTCGATTAATAAATGTTTAAAATCGTAAGTTAAATAACAATTTCGAAATGATAAATATACAGATTTAGACTCACTTCGCTATAAATAATAATTAAATGCTTTGTAGTTAAATGCACGCTTTCAATAAGATAATTTTTAGTTAAATTAAAAATTTAGATACTTTAAAAATTGCTTATATTCCATCATTATATAATTTTATCCTTTTTTTTAATCAGCATATATATTATACAATATTATAAATTATAATGTTATTTGCCAATGCGCTCATATTTACATCACATTTCATTTTTTACTTATATTCAATTTTATATTATGACGACGCGAGTCCCTCGGTCTCGCCTGCCGAGAAGGAGCACGCCGTCAAATTCACAAGGTATGTAACAATAGTCCAGTCGGCACGTCGTTAAAAATGACAAATAAATCGACTAATTAGGACAAAGCTGGAAAAATTTTTAATCTCTTTGTTTGGGTGTCAGTAATGACATACTAAGTTTCCGACCTCCCCCGTGGTGTGCTTCGGCCGCCATCTTGGAAGAAAGGGGTGAAAAATCGGTTTTTCGCGAATATCTCGGTTTCCATTAGACTTAGGCTAAAATAGTTTAATACAATATTGCAGGGAATTAAATTCTCTACAAAAAAGGAAGTATAGGTTTTTTTCCTACGACTAATAGTTTTGGCACTAGAGCCGGAAGAAGTAGAATACTTTTTGTAACAAACGGTTTTAGCGACTCTATCTCGCCATATCTCACTTCTCAGGTAAATGGCATTGTTATTGTGCTAGTAAACCGTTGTCGTTTCACACATCTGGCTTTGTATTATTTACTCGACAGTGCTATAAGTACACTTCTTGTTAAAACCTAGAAGCTTCCAAGATGTACGAGCGAGCGTACTTTTCAATGAATCTATGATAGTTACCATGCCCCAAGAAAAATTTCTATCGAATGAAAAAAATAACGATAGACTTATCTCAATGTTGGGTAAAAAAACTTCAAACTGCAGGATCAAGCAAGCTATTGAAGATACTGACACTCTTATTGTCAATACTGCGATTGATGCATCGAAGAATTACGATTCCGTAGTAATAGTTGGATTCCGTAGTATTAGATATTGATCTTTTAGTGTTACTGACAGCCTTAGCATCATCTAAATCTAACATTTTCATGAAACCGAGCAAGGGAAAAACAGAGCAGAAGATTTATTCATCTACTTCCTTCCAATATCCTGATATTGCTGAGCATATTCTGTTTCTTCACGCATTCACTGGTTGTGATACCACTTCAACATTTTTCAGGCAGGGTAAAATAAAATTTATTAAACTGTTCCAAAAAGATGAAAATTTGCAGAATATTTCAAAAATTTTTGGAGATCCGGATGCTCATACAGATTTCATTGACATAGCAAGACAAAAATGTATTCTCGCTTTATACTGAGCAAAGAGCAATAGTTTTCTAGATGAGTTTCGATTTTCATGCTTCTCCAAATCTACGTCGAAAGTAATGTTCAACATTGCTTCTATCCACCTACTGAAGCAGCTGCACGTCAACACTCCCTCAGAGTCTACCATCAGATTCAGCAGTGGCGCGGAGTTAAAAAAAAATCCTCAAGATTGGGGCTGGAAATATACAAAAAATGGTTTATTTCCAGTACCTTCAATGAAGGAAGCCGCTCCGCAGGATATTTTGAAGATCTTCTGCAAATGCACAAAAGGCTGCAAAGCGAATTGCTGTTGCAGAAAAGCTGGATTGCGATGCTCTGTGACTTGTTTCAACTGTCGAGGTCAAGCATGCACAAACATCGACATTATAATAGATCACTGTGACTACGATGAAGAAATCGACGTAACTGTTCAACATTTTGAGAAGACATTGACCGATCCTGACAATGAGATTGATTCGAACAACAAGCAAGAACCAGAAGAAGCAGAGAAGGAAGATAATATTGAGGAAAAGGAAGATGCTGCGGAAGATGACATTTGCCAACCCTCTACATAAAAAAGAACAAGATTTGAATAATTAATTTTTGTACTTCTCTAACTGCTACAGACCTTGAGGTGAGCTCTTTCCTTTCTCTTTCTGTTTTAACAATTGACTAAATATATTTTTCCTTTTCACAGCGGAAATGTCCACTATAACCGTGCGTACCAGCTCGCTTGTCACGACATCTCCTCAAGAAGAGAACTTTCTGCCTCGAGCTCTGCAGGAATAGAATCTTCTTATCCCAATAAATGGTGAAGATGACTCGAAAGAAGAGCCGAAACGTTCATCACATCTGAATACACGGTTTTTATCTTTTTTACTTGCGCACCAAGTTCCATGCCTGACTCGCATTCGCCGTTTTAAATCGTTGACACTTTCACGAGTTTGATTATATTATTGAATAATTAAGACAACCCTGGAAAAAAAATTCTCATAATCTTAATAATAAACTGAGCGGATTAGGCTTACAGGGGACACCGCATAAAAAAAAACGCGCCACTGACTCTACCGCAAGGTGGTGAGGAAACGAGTTCAAAAGTACACTACAGCCTCTGAGAAGTGAGATACGGCGAGATAGAGTCGCTAAAACCGTGTGTTACAAAAAGTATCCTACTTCTCCCGGCTCTAGCGCCAAAACTATTGGTCGTAGGAAAAAAACCTATACTTCCTTTTTTGTAGAGAATTTAATTCCCTGCAATATTGTATTAAACCATTTTATCCTAAGTCTAATGGAAACTGAGATATTCGCGAAAAACCGATTTTTCATCCCTTTCTTCCAAGATGGCAGCCGAAGCACACCACGGGGGAGGTCGGAAACTTAGTATGTCATTACTGACACCCAAACAAAGCGATTAAAATTTTTCCAGCTTTGTCCTAATTAGTCGATTTTCAAATGTACTTGCCGACTGGACTACAAGTCGGTTCGCAGATAATAATAATATCGTAACGACCCCCATAACAATCACTTAATAATGCGAGTGATATCTCGCCCTTACACGAAGATACCTTACTCACAATACCAATGACTTTGCGAATATCTCACGAATACGCGACAATATCTCGCAAATAGTCCCACAATAACTACGCGAATGATATCTCGCAATTACGGGACGGTACAACGTGGCTCTAATTACGCGGTGACTGTCAGCCGCGTGCGGTTCTCCGAGAAGGGCGATCACGTTTTACTCTCTCGGCCGGGCCCTCCGTCAGTATTTCTTTCGGTAATTAATTATTAACGGGGTACCCATGCTTGACGCGGCACTGCGCGACTCCCGGAAGGGCCTCGGCTTCGAGAAGGATCTTACTTGCTTACAACGGTGCTCGAACAGTGGCCTTACAAAAGATCCTCGGATCCTCGGCAGCCGGTGTTCCTCGGGATGACGTCTCAGAACGAAAGTGTCGCTCTTCTGGCCCGGCGGGACCACGCTGGGCCTGCGCACCGTGCTTGCAAGCCCTCCTTGCCGATCAGCCCTACGCGAGCGCTGCGTCCGATGGTCCGATCCGAGCGCTTTCCGCTGCTGTCGGCGCTCCTCGCGTCTGCTCCGCCCTCCGCCTGCCGGCGATATCTTTAAAAGTTGCTGTAAGTCCGGCTGTCCAGGCCGCGGCCCGCAACTTGACCGAAATCGACTGTCCGGCTGGACGGGCCGTGGCCACGTCGATCAGTATATCAAATATCCCGTGAAGGCGGTAGGGTCGTTCTACACCCTTGGCGTGGACCTCGGGGCGTCCCCCTGCTCGGATCCTCCGTTAGCGGGCTTTATCTCGACATCATCAGGCTGAGCGCTCGCCCTGCGAGACGCTCCAAGCGGTATCGGCAATGGGTCCAAGCGTGACCCGCCCGTCGGCCACTCCTCCGCAGGACACCTCCGGGTTTTCCTTCTGCAAATCCCACGGTGCGACCTAAGTCGTTACAACAAATTCTACTGGCCATCTGCTCGGCACCACCCCACACAACCTGTATATATAAGTCTCGCAAAATAATTAAAACCTAATGTTAAAGACGCGGCCGCCTTGCCCCTCTCGGGTAAAGGCGCCATTCCTGACGCTCCCCTCGGCCGAGCTACCATCCGGACAGGGGACGTGACCTTGTCATGTCACAATATATACATTATATATTCTTAATATTAATTATTATATTTATTTTTACGACAAAAAAAACAGATAACAATTTAAAAAAAATTTTTTTTTCGTCACAATACAATTGCGTATTGTGAAATTCATAGTTGCAGCAAGAGCGGAGTGTTTTTCTTATATTTTTGTTATTTAAAATAAATATTACATATTTTTTTTACGGACGTATACACGGTGCGCCATACGCTTCACAATATTGAGTATAATTCTCGATGGAAATTCCGAAAATCAGTTTTCAGCGGAAAGAAATTAAAGTTAAACTTTCGCAATTTTCTTGCAAAAAACTGCACTCGTCTATTTTTCTTTCTCTCTTCTCCGTTGTTTGTTAGCGGAATATTTTGTGACGATAGGACACACATACACACGTACCTCGATGTCTGTTCCTCGCAATCAGATGAGACTACGGCGTTATCCTATATTCCATTTGTGCTACGTATGTATGTGTGATATGACGTCAACGGCGAGAGTCGGGGTTTGTTACGTCAAACTTTTGCACGTGTTGCGTAACACATACTTCGTAATTTCAAACGTTGACTTATTTTCCATATACGGCAACGTAATAAATTATTTCTCTCAAAATAGCGAAATGTTAAATACGCGTCCCAGTTCGTTTATATCGCCTGATTAAATAAAACTCAAGATAAAACGAGTTTGTATGAGATACAATCACAATTATCAGTTTATTTAATTTCCCTCTTTTTTGTTTCTTAAAAACATGTTTTTTGGGAAAGATATATTGTTACAATACATACAATGGAATTTTAATAAATAAAAAAATAATTTTAATTAACACGGATTTTGTAATACCAAGATTTTTAGAACTTGCGGGTGAAGTAGAAAAGAGTGGATTTCAATGTTTTAACTTTTACCAATTACAAAGTAGATTAATTATGTCTATAAATACTTATATCATTTATTTTAATATAATACGGAAAACAAAAAAATATTTCTTTTTAAATAGAAGCTCAAGTACCCGTTTATTAAAAAATCTTTTAATTTCATTCTTCTCGACAATTATAAAACCTTTTCGTCGTTGGTTGATATTAATGGACTCAGCAACGGTAGCAAATAAACGAAACGGGTTTATTTGCTCGTCGCTGATGATAAATACTGCATTCTTATTCGAAATATTTGTTATTTTCAAGTGGACAAGCTCGAAAGACGAAAGCGCGATTTCTGCGAGGCAATTTGAAACGAAAGAGCGCAGAATAAGATAAAAGTGCACTTTCGTGGATACAAGAGCAACGAGTAGCGGAGTCGAGATGTATGCACATTGACCCACTCCAGGCGAACTCCTATACATATAAAAGAAGCTGCGTACCAATTTAATCTTTACAATCGGAAGGTAATATATTTAAGTTTATAAATATTAATATATTTTACCTGTGAGAATAAAATCGCGAAAAAAATTACGATACGTTTGCGACGATTATATGTAACGATGATTACATATGTTTAAATCGGAAATCATGAACTAAAATTTACTTCGAAAAATTAAAATCCAAGAAAAATTTCTCGAAAAATTTAATTAGCAAATATTAATTTGACTTGAAAGATAAAAATTTTATTTATTAGTAAATAACGTAAACAAATAATAAATGTTTACTTTTTATTCAGCTTTAAACTTATTTCAATACGGCTTCCTTTTGCAGTCCAATTACCAAGATATTTATCGTGAAGAATTCAGAAAATACGATCGACCAAAGTACTGTGTTGTATAGATATCTTAATCCAAATCTAAATTTCCGCTCGGGAAAACTCGATTACAAAGTTATCGAAAAAGTCTGTAGCTAACAGGAAGCACGCGATTATATTGATACGCCCTGCGTTATAGAATAGCTGAACGAGCTTACCTGTTCGTGCATCGGAAAGATCCCGCCGAGGATGATGTCGCCGTCGATGCGTATCAACTTCGAGCCGTCTTCACCTCTCTTTTTTGCGTTGTAATTGTAACATTCGCTTGTAATTAGGAAGCACCACATCCACGGCAGGATCCTGCGTAAGTTCATCTTGGCAACGGAAGCTGAACTACTTGAGTGGCTCGCGGTTGACATCTCGCTAAAACACAAAATAACATTTACGTTATTTTTCGCAAATTTCTCTTAAACACAAGTATTGGTACACAAGTATTTTCTTACTGTTCCGTGTATAACACAAATAAAATTTCTAAAATTGTATTTCCTTTCTTCGAGAAAAATATTCTATTTCAATATATATTTTATTTCAATTGATTAGAGTAAATCGATTATACGTCGTGGATACATCTGTCTGTATTGTCTGAGTTTCCTTCATCTCTTTCAGAATGTGACTTATTATTATTGCGTGAGATTTGTACGAGCTACTTCGAAACGACTAGTAACGAGGCATTGAAACGAAAATCTCGATCTCTACAATGTCATATATAATTCTCTGCGCTGGAAACGTGAACATATAGTGGAAACGGATAGATCGTAGATACGTGTGCAAAATATTTACAAAAATATGAATACATCGTACGTTCCTGTTCATTTTGTACTCTTCCCACTCAGGTCACGATTTCTAAACTTATAAAACAGTTTCTTTTCGACAATAAATCTCTGTCCGCCGCATATTAAAACTTTCACGTTCAAAAATAGAAGGATCTTTTAATCCGTCGCACAAAATTTTTCTTTTTAAAAAATGATCGAAACATGAACTGTTGCTTTGGAAAGTAATTTAGGTTTTCAGCTCTTTCGATAAAATTCATCGACACTTATTGTTAGTCGCATTGTGCGTTTCAAGCATTTAAACGATCCTTCCTTTCTTAATCTAATTCGGTTTAGGGTGTCGTACAAGGATCAAGGAAATTCACCCTCCGCTTCTCCTTTAATTACTTTATTGCCTGTTCGTGTAGTACGATCTTTATCGTCCAATTTTCTCCCCGCAATCGTCGCGATTGCGAAAGCTTGATTTTTATCGTTAACATGGAAAGTTCTTCAAACAATTATCGTTATTTTATTTGTTAAAATCGATTTTGCTTATTGTACGAGGAACGTTGTCTATCAACGGAAAAGAACCGTTCCTTGATACGTTCTTTCTTTTAATTACTTTTACCTCCTCGCCTTTGCATATTTCGAGCTTTTGTAAACACGTCATCTTCTTACGAGGAAACGTTGCTGATTGCGAGCCTGCTTGCGCGTCTACGATGTAATTCACGGCGGTGCAAATGAGAAGGGACAAAAGCACTGGCGGTGAAATGACTTCGTTAAACAAATTTCATTCTCGCTCACGTCTTCGCGGTGTGTTTCGGTTTTCTAATTGTCTCCCATTTTACCTTCTTCAAAAGCCATTCGAGGTTGTAATTTTGTAATTTAGTTCGACTTTTCCAATTAATTTGAGATCTTTACCGAAAGCAAACTCTGTTCTAGTCGGTTCTTTATACTTAATGTCTAGATGTCAACGATTAGGGGTAATCTAGCGTAAAAACATCGTAACTGAAATAATTTATTCTTGTCTCTCAATTAGATTTGAAGACTTCCTTATCTTATACAAATAACAATATAAAATTTTAACTAAAAACTATAATAGTTAAATTTAAATTGTTTTTAAATTGTTAATTTATGAAAGATTGAAACAATGATAACAGCAAGAATCTTGAATATTAGAAGATTAATTTCTTTTATTAAACATATTTAGGTATTGATCACAGCTAGATGCAAATGCAATTAGTTAAAGATGTCTCATTGAGTTCCAAATGCAAAGTTATAAAATTTTCTTAATTAGTTATTTAATAAAACATGATACGAACATAAAATTATAATTTCCCAATTTTATCTTTCAAACAATCGTACAAAACAGGTATAAAGTCTTCGCGTTATTAATTAATTAAGTCAAATTCCTGCATTAATAATCGTTTATGTATCAAACGATTAAAAATAAAATGTTACTTTAAACATGTTGATAATATAATTTAACATTAAATTTTAACAGAATATATGTCACAATTTTATGTAACGTAATTTACAAAATAATCTTTACGCTTGTTATAAAATTTATAATTGAAGTGAAGAAAATCGTTTGTTTTCCAACGCGTAATATATTTATAGAGTTTATTCGATAATTGTTATCTTTATATCAAACAGAAAATAATATTCGTTTCAACAGATAGACAGCGATCAAGAAAAACAATTATACATGAAATCCTATAGATTATATCGAGACGGACAGCTCCTAATTACTAATAAATTACTTTTATATTACATAGGTATAACCAAAGTCTTAATGTCTTAAGAAGTTTAATATTTTCATGCGGTAAAATACTCGACCGTTTATTTCTCCGAGAAATTATTTTTCACATCTTTAGCAAACATTCAATTGTGAATGATCCAGAATAATATAATTTTTGTACTTTTAATTTTTTTTTATTTCTATTGCGAATTCTATCACGCCTGACCAGATTCAATATAATGCAGCACGCTAAACACTCAACACCTCTACTGAGATTGAATGGGCATTGTATCGAACATACCAGAATTCAGTGAGACGTTCCACTGGCTCCAGAAGAGTCTCGTGAATGTAGAGTATTAGTGCGACCTGTGGTAGTGATCGCCTTGTAATTCCGCGTAATTCCATTAAAGCACGGTCTTTTATTGGAATTTTTGACTCTTTCAACTTCATTATTAACCGTACGTTAAAAGAGAGTAAAGTAAATGTTCTCTTCCATTGTTATCCTATCGCGCGAAAACCGTTACAAAAGTTTTCCTTTCCGTTATATTGTTTCATTCCAATAAAGATCAAATCGTACTCCGTAAGCGAATAAAGAAAGATAAGACAACATACAGACAGATTGAAAAGTCGTCAATTTTCTTTTGAACTTTTAAACTTTTAAGCTAGTTGAAAGAGAGATGTATAAAAGAATTAAAGTTCTTCTAACTTTATCGTTTTCACAGGACAAGCCAAATTGCAATAATATATAGAGAATAATATATAGAAATTTAAATTTAAATTTCAAAGTTTAATTTTTCTAAATTCAAATATATCATAATAATTAATATTAATTACTGTGAATATTAAAATTAATGTCATATTAAAATTTATGTTATATTTTATAAAATACCATAAAATAATATTATAAAAAATTAATTATCGTGATAATTTAATATCTCACTAGAACTTATATATTTGAAACATGAAATCTCTTGTGTCAGAAATGTGGTTCAATTTTCTTCTACTTTTGTATAGTAATGCGTCTTGTTCACGTGTAACTCAATGGAAGAAGAAGCTTTCCGTCGACAATGGCGCTTTAGAAATAGCGTGTTTCACGTCTTTGATTTGATCCGCGAGTACCTGCCGAAAAGTGCCCTCAGAGAATGTTACGGAAGGTAGCCACTCAAGCAAAGATATCGTTTTACTCGAGCAGAAGAGCTAGCTCGAAATAATGTGCCGGCTATCTCTGGAAGTCGGGCGAAAAAGCGAATTCACACCGGATAAAGGAGTGTAACGCAAAGGAATACAAACAAGTTCGAATATCGGATAAAGAGTGATCGATCGCACGTGGCTATACTCGCTCACGATTAAATGCGAATTGATAGCGCGGAGTAATAAATTTTTCAGAGTAACAAGAAACAATCAAGATTTAAATTCACAAAAGTGTCTAATAAGTTTATCTTTTTAAGTATTATACAATCAAATAACTGGCACCTACAATTAAAAATACTAGTAACATAAAATTATTTTATTATTATTGCTATTAATTATACTTTATTAGCATATTACTATAGCAAGATTTTTATCTATTATTGTTAAAATAACACTAAGAAAAGCATTTAATTTGTGAGAATTAAAGTACTAACAAAAATGTTAAAACAGCACTTGCAGACAAAAAGTAACAATAAGGAAAACATCTAATTTGCAAAGAATTAAAATACTTAAAAAATGTTAAAGCAGCACTTGCAGACAGTACTGAAACTAATATTGTAACTAATGTAACTGATTATAGTGGTACAATAGATCGACTGTCCTCTTTTCTTTATCTGTTATTGAAATATGCTTGATATTTCCAATCAACAAACAAGTCGATAAAACCATTATATTTATTAAAAACTGTAGAAAATATTAGATATGTCAGATTCGCGACTATGCCTTCATTTGAATGTCAAGAAAAGAAAAAAAGAATATACGAGTGTTTGTAAAAAGTTTTTTATAAAATATATAATTTAGTATTTTTACAATATTAAAATTTCTTCTGACAAATTACTTAAAAAAAAGGCAGTATTTTTTTATTCAACGTGTAGACTAATATATCAGAGAAAAAGGAAAGATGATTTGAATACTTTGTCCAATTTAAATATTGATTTACGTAATTCTTTAATTAAACCCAGGGGAATAGAATTTATAAAGGGAAAGAACGTCTGTTTAGTTATCCACCTCCCATTGGTATAATTGGATTCAACTTACTCCTCCTTTGACCTTGTTTAGTCAGACATTTAAAAGCAAATTATAAAAATAAATGTAATTGTAATACAATACGTTTCAAGAATATAAAGACATACTCTTGTAATATTTCTTTGGTCAATGTCATATTGAAGATTTTAAAATTGCTTTTTATAAACGGTGATAATTTCTTCTTCCTCAATTTATGTGCTCGTTTGTATTTCTCGATTATTGTCATAAAATGTATGATCGATCGAATGTTTAAAACCCTCCAATTTTTTCAAGAAGGACTTCCAATTAATTTCAAGTTCCAATCTTATACTTTAGTTCGCTCGTTCTTTTAGGTCTGCTCCAGATGGATAGAAGACAGAAGTGACAAAGGAAAGCTGCGCCTTCATTTCGGCGATATTCGAAATCGGGGAATTGAGATATCTACCCGTGCATGTAATCCTTCGATACACTCGAGTCGATTCCATCCTGACTCTGCTTTGTCAGGACACGGCAGGACTCCGACTGTTTCATTTCTGAAGTAAATCGTGCCATTTTCTAAAATTTCTTGGATATTCGTGGAAACGGCAAGCGGACTCCAACCTCATCGTCCTCATCCCAGAATAGAAAATCCCATTTCTAGTCACTCGCATGTAAACGATCATTCGAAATATTAAAAATATTTTATTACAATGCTTGGGATCATCTTACAAAAATATATATATAAGGTTTAATTATTTGTTCTTTATATATTGCATTCAAAATTGTGTTAATGTATATTAAGTAATATATTTATCTATTATTATAAGTACCTGACGTCTGTCTGTCTGTCTGACCGCGAACTACTCATTCGTTAATGGACCGAAACTCAAAAAATTGTATATGAAGTAAGGGTAGAATTTTCCGGGGATTGCTATGATATGTATAATTTTTTGTTTCCGATTTTTTGGAAACCGGTACCGAAATTTTTCTAATTTTTTGGGAAATAATACGTAATTTTTCGAGAAATAATAAGTATCTAATGTCCGACCGCGAATTACTTAACCGATTTTCTTGAAACCGCGCGGAGTTTAATTTTTCATTAATGTACCGATTTTCTTGAAACTGGTGTTAAAATTTTTCTGATTTTGGGGGGATGGCGATGATGTGTAGAATTTTTCATATAGGTTTAATTTTTTATTAATGTACCGATTTTTTGGAAACTGCAGGTGCTAAAATTTTTCTGACCGATTTTCTTCAAAATGGTGCTAAAATTTTTCTAATTCTCTAAAATTTTCTAATTTTTCATAACCGATTTTTTGGAAACCGGTTCCAAAATTTTTTCTAATTTTTCGGGGATGGCGACGATGAGTTTAATTTTTCAGTAATGGACGTTAATGCCGGTGCAAGCCCGGCATAACCCTAGGGACCGGCCCTGGGATATGCATTAGGCATTTTCCTCCGCCAACGAGAAACAAAAAAAACCCAATATTTCAAAATTTGCGGAAATTAGAAAACACATCAGGCATTTATGATGTAGAAAAACTAAAACTTCTTTAAAATCAAAAACTATGTATAATTTTTTATCAAAATGAGAGTAAATAAAAGGGTTGTACTACCTGACTTGAGTGCCAAAATGCAACGCGATACAGAATTAGAAAAAATAATTGAAAAAATGACAGTAAGCCAAAAATGGCGGGTCAGCGGAGGGTACATCCGTGCGACGCGGGGGAAAAATAAATATATATCTCTATATACATAAATTTAAGAGAGGAAAATATACAACAAAGTGGAAAAAAATTGTCTGCGGAGAAAAAAGTAAGAATAAAGAGGGTTTAGGGAAGCAATCTAGACTAAAAAAAAGGAAAAGGTTTTGAGCCCGCGCGAAGCGCGGGCGAAAAACCTAGTATTAAATAAAAATTCAAAGAAATGTTTTTGAGTAAAACGTCTTTTACAGAGAATAAAACTTATTTTATGCGTACAATAAACAAGTTACAATTGTGTATAAATTTGTGTAAATTCTATATCTTTAGAATAAAATTACTTTCTAATGATAAATTATACTTAGGGTGTAATTTTTAATATTTCACAAATTCAATCTCTTAAAATGCATGAGGGAAATTATAAATGGATGAAGTATCGATATTAAAAGTCTATCAATAGAGCTTTCGAGTTAATTAGATGAGTGAAATAAATGCATTAGGGTATGTGAAAAGTAGATAAATGCATTAGAGAGCGAAATCTGAAGTTTCCTGATAAACGGCTGAAGCGGATAGAAACGGAAAGTTAAAGGGTGGGAATCGCGTAGCTCTCTTGAAATCGAACAATTTGTCACCGTCATGGTAGCTCGATGAAGTTTCTTCGGAAGGCGCATAATTCCTCATGCCATCGTACGCCCCAGAAAATCTGATGGCGATTATCGTGAAAGTTATCGAAGGGATCAGGGGCAAAAAGATAAGAATCTCCGGCAATTTTTCAAAATTGACACTGCCACCTCGAGATCTACGTAATTTCTATGCTCAATTCATTTATTTTTTCTTTTGTACGTAATATTATACATACTTCTTATTTTCGCATAGATTCGAGAAGACGTAAAATGTGAAAGGAAATATGAGAAGCACGTGACGCGTGTTTAGTGTATTGAGGGAAGGAAATCTACCTGTTACTGGGGCAGAAAGAATACGTCGGATTTACGTTACGTAACACAATTAAGATTAAATTACACGAAAGTCATATCTCATATCGCGGGCATCGAATTCTTCAGGTTCTATAAAACGTGCAGCCGTAATTTTTGCAAAAAATCAAGGGGATTTCTATACAACGTTTTTATTTGTTATTCAAGATCCGATCGACTCGATGCATTTGTAAATATGCACGCGGTTTAGGTCAACGCGGCGATAGAACGGATGCATAGAGCCGACTTTATGCAGATTTTGTAAAATCCAATAAGTCGCGCGTTGTGCAACTTATTGGATTATAGAAGCAATAAAAATTCATGTTACCTTACGACTCTCTTTCAAAGTTTCCGTATAAAAAGTTTGTTTTTAAATTCGTTAAGAGATATATGTTTTGTAGCAATACAGATCTGGAGCAATGTCTCGATTGGGATAAGTGGCTCTTACGTAACATTAAGCCGCACCGAGAGTATTTCCACGATCCTAATACTTCCTTCCAAGTAGGATGTGCACATATACCGCGTTAGGGGAATATCTCAAGCTAATTATCTGGAATTTACGCGATAACGACAGCGCATTTGACATGTAAAATGCAAAGGCGATGCAAGTGCAAGACGCCATCAGTCCACGAATGCGACTCGAGTGAATGGAGTAAAGTTAAATGAGCGTAAAAGCGATTACGCGAAAATACCGGGGGAAATCGATAGGGTGACGCGAGATGGTGGAAGATAGATTGCTGGAAGTGCACGAGGCCATAACGGGATCCGATCATTTTATTCGCTGTTGTGGAAAAATACGGGAAATTCTATAGCCCGCGAGACAAAAGGCACGCTTTTCTCATCGACCTTCCCGCACGTCGCGTTCCAATCCATCGGCGAAAATTAATCTGCGGTACGAATCGCGCGCTGCTGGGATTTCTATATCGGGATCACGATTGGCAGCCAGCTGTTTGCGGAAGGAATGTCCAATAAAATAATGTATCGCCTTCGTACTACGGTATACGAGCTGTTTATTTTAAGAGCCGTGTAAATCAATCTTGGAAAGCACAGTGACCTTACGATTTAGTATTCTCGCTGCGAATTTAGCGCTCGGAGTGGCTGTCTTAATCGCCTGTAAATATGAGACGAGATTTAAATAGCTGCAATGTTTCAGCGCGCTGGAGGAGTACTAATAAATTTAAATAAGATATACTGTTAAGAATTAACGCGCTCTGTGCGTGTATTTCCACGAAATTTTGCGATTTATTCTATATTCTATATTATGCGATATATTCCATAATTTTCTATATTATCTTTTTGATAATGAATCGAGATAATCAACTTATGCGAACGCATGCAAGTAATGATAAACTTGAAAATTTTTAACGCTCGAGTTGCGGACCATCGACGCCCTTCGACATCGACGCCGCAGACAGGGCGAAAAAAGGGCTCGGAAAATCGATATGACATTATTCCCGATGTGTTCTACCTCCATCTTTTACATCACGTCCCTCGCGCGCACGTCTCGTATCTCTCTCTCTCTCTCTCTCTCTCTCTCTCTCTCTCTCTCTCTCTCTCTCTCTCTCTCTCTCTCTCTCTCTCTCTCTCTCTCTCTCTCTCTCTCTCTCTTTTATTTTGCACTCAGCAGCTCTTCCTCCCTCTTAACTTTCATCCGTATCTCTTTTCTGCTTTACCTTTTTTCTTTATGCTTCCCCGCGGCCTTCGGCCTCCGGTAACCAACCCTTCCAGATATTAAACTTGATCCAAAAGGAGCCGCGAGTGCGGCTTTCATCTCTTTCGTACGAAGTCGACCGCAATTCGATGACGTCTCCGGTAATTCAGGATATGTATATTTCGCGATCGTGAAATCCGACATTCCGCGACGACTGCGAAAATGTTATACGACGAAGGATAATCACATGACATTCAACCCCCTTTCGCTTCCAATTATCCGTCTCGCAACTCTAATGAGAAACATGTCCATTATCTATTCTGTTTGCAAAAATTGCTCCGGTCTACAATTTGCGACTCCTATTCAGGTTTGCGTATAATTATGTATTAATTTAAAATTAATTTAACTTTTCTCGTTCAAAATACTTCAAAATCGACATTTTTCCGTTTCGTGAATTCATCAATTTCAGTTTCTGAATTTTTGATTGAGAGTAGCAGACTTTAGTTTTTGATTGAAGAAAAAAAAACATGCAATGAGATTGAGTGTCGGTCAAAGCTGGTTGACCCAAAAAGAAGAGGGGAAGCCAATTTAATTAATTTTTAATTAAAGCATCATGCGGTAGACATAGAGACGTCATAAAAAAAACGAGAACACGTTTTTAATTCTCGTCACTGATGACCATTGACTTGTTTACGAGATTTATATAATAATCCCGCGTAAATTAGAGATATCGTCAAAAACTGTCTCACTGTCCTCCATCAGATATCCTCTATCAGTTCCGAGCACACAGGATATTAAAAACTGTTGTTAAATTGTATAAGTATATATATAAGTCAACTTCAATCTTCAGACAAAAATAATTTAGTTAATTAAAAAAATGTTTTACAGACAATTGATTGAAATATGTTAACTTTATATTTATGTCAGATATATGATAAAAACAGTTATCGTGTGCAAAACTTGCGTTTATAATATGACGCGTCTTTAATAGGTGCTAACTCCCTATTAAAACGCGGTACATTTAACAAGGACACTTGCGAAGAATACTTGAGAAAAAGCTAGGAAGCGCAAGCACGGCTCGGTAAAAAAATTGGTTAATTAAGTGCATATTAGTGGAATATCATATGCATGCTTGCAATCTCAAGCGGTTTGTAACACGTTAAGAGCGTACCATAATTTTGTATGAATAAAACAACACTTTCGCATTTTGCACAAATCTCAAAATAGCGAAATATTAATTCCTAGCAATTTGATTTTAATATAAAGCAGCACTTGAGATTATATTTTAAAGCGTTTAATTTAGTAAAAAATTTTTTATAAAATTGGGTTTCAAATAATATGAGACACAGGTATTTAATTTTACAAACACGCGTTAAAAATTAAACTTATTATTTTTGTAACTACTTTTTTCCTCGCTTCAATTCAGTTTATTTAATATAAACTTTACATTTTAATACTTCAACTTTGTTATATAGATAAATATGTAAAATATGTGTAAAATATAAATATGTGTGTGATACAACTTTTCAACTAACAATAAGTACAATACCGCCGCTATTTTAATACGCGGTTATATGCATTGTAATATTCGATATTCGTATAACTTGATACAACTTTTTATCAATTTCAAAATGTATAAAATAAAATACAATTTCTTGTAACATAAAACGCAAATTGTGCTTTATAAGAAGTTATGTATACCGGAATATCGGGCATAGAAAATCGTGGATGTAACTGTTGGGCACCATACACGAGAAGGGCTGAACATCTGTCGATTGAACTTTCCATCGCTCTAATATCGCGAACTTTCTCTCGAAAGGGAGTGGAATGCCCTTTCCCGAGTAAGTTGTTCGAAGTTCCAGTCCAAAGGGCTTTCTAGAAATGGTCTCCGAGAGTCCAATAGAGAGCGGCAGCCAGCTTAGTGTAGATTTCTGAGATCACGACAAATCGAAGAAGCTCTGATCTTACGATCTTTTGCTGTCATCGATACTAATTTCGTTGTTCAAAAGACAATTTTAAATTTTAAAATAAACGTGCAGCATTTGTAATTTATATTGATTATTCACGTTTAGATGTGTAACGATTATAATTAAATACCATCAAATTTATTTTATAATATCTTTTGCAAATTTTGTATAAAAAAATACTTCTACAAATATTTTAATATTTCTGAAATATTTCAAAAACATTATTATAAATCTATTAAAGTATTTAGTACAAGAACGTTCGGACGCGGCGCATAAGTCGAGCATCTAAACATTCTAAGATATCTTTTGTCCATTAAAGTTATACTATATTTATACTTATGATGCTGAGAAGTAACAAAATCCAAATATTATTTCAATTTGTCTCTCCATTCCTTTTTATATATTTTTTTTACATTTATACATTTCCTGCGGAAGTAATGCGCAAGCATCGTATTTATGTCGCTTGATAAACTTTTCTCTCGTGAGTCAAGTTGCGAAGAAAATTTATGTACACTTTATGAAGACTGATGCTTAATGAGTTAAAAGAAAAGTTGCGGAAGTCGCGACTGAGGTATAAAATGCAGAGGACAAAATATAACCCGCGAGAAGCCGAAAGAAGCCGCGACTGGCGTCAGTTTGTTTAAGAATCATCGCCATGAAGACGAGGGATAATGTCAAAGACGACATTCTATACCTTCAGAGGGTTGTCGTCTGATAGCCGAGCTCCTGCTATTTTCCAATGTAGAAAACCGGGGTGTGCAGACAGAAAGTAAACATTCGTTCCCTCACGCACCTCTTCCTTACTACCCCTCTTCGAAGAAATCAAGTTTAACCTCGGATTTAAACAAAGCTGAAAGAAGAGCAGAGTTTTCTAGCATATGTTCGAATATAAGTTCAAGTTGCATAAACGAAAATTATTCATATTGTATAAATGAGACTTACTAATAGAAGAAATTAATGCAAGAATTGTAAATAATTAAATATTTTTGTAAAATTGAATTCTTATCTAATTACTAATTACTTTTACAATTTTATTTAAAATCGAATCATTTTTATTTAAATACAAATACTTAGCGGAATTGCAATTGAAATCGAGTTAAAATAAAAATATACTTTTCAGAATTGTAATTGAAGTTGAATTAAAATATAAATATTTTTTGGAATTGTAATTGATGTCGAAAGTAAATACAAATAATTTTTGAAATCGTAATTGAAATCGAGATGAAATATAAATATTTTTCAGATTTGTAATTGAAGTCGAAGTGTAATCACATTAGAAGAAGTATCTGTGTTTAATGTTCAGTTTAATTGCAAATACTTTTTGAAATTGTAATTAAACTCGAATTTCATTACAATTCCAAAGGTAATTATTACTTACATTTTTATAATTAGATAATTACAAATTTCACAACCCTGTTTTGACACGTAAATTAATAATATCTATTAAAATTTCTCTTAAAATTTAAGAAGAATTCAAGAACGGTCATCGTTTATTTATTAAATTAACTTGCTACGCGTACTTCCGGTACATCTAATGTCAAACTGTACGTCCCGGCTAGTCTTTTGTACTTATAATTAGAATTACCACGCAAAATCATAAAGATGTTATTTGTAAGCAGATTAAAAATCTATTAATAAATAACATTATGGCCACTGGACTGAAAACTTTACAAGTAAATCTATTTAAACTAGAAAGTTCCTCGTATTATCGGATACTCTTTTAATAAAAAAAAAAAAAGAGCAACATGGAAAAGACTTTTCCCAAAAGAGCACTTTACAGTCGTTACACATACATTGATAATCGATAGCTACCCTCGAGTCTCGAAGCTTCATCTAAAACTCATTACCCGCCAATTTCCCATTCGTTTGCGCTATCCGCTGCTTCCGTGAGACGAAAGTTACAGCGGCTTTACGCCGCTGCAGATCGGAAATTATTAAAACATCAAATTCACATAAAGCTATTCATATATCTTTCGTCCGTCTAACCCCGTTCCTCAGAACCCCTTTTCCCTCCGTCCACGAAGCCCGGCACGACTCCTAATGGATTCCGCTAGTTCTCGAGCAGTACTTGTTCGCCATTAAATCCCGATGTGCGATGGAATCTTAGTTCTCTTTGCAAAGTGCATGGAGTAACTCGAATAGAGAATTGAGCAAAGCTGTCCGTTGAAATTCGCAATGGTAATCACCCTGTTGCACCCCGATGAAGATACAAATTCATTTTTATCGAATTGATATTACCGAATGTATTTCGTAACGCCTGTAGAATCAATACTTGTTACATCGTAAAATTAATTCGTGGAGAGTAATGAGCGTCAGTGATAAATTTTACAAAGCATTTGTAATTTCTTGAAATTTAAGGGATAATAATGTGATTTGGAAATAAATGATTGTACGATAACAAACATAACAAATATAAAATAAACCTGTCGAGAAATATTCCCGATTTCTTACGATCGCAATTTATTGTGTCCTTATTGTTTACACGGGGATATAAAAATAAGGCTGTCCGTTGTCTTCTCGGACCCAACAAGATTTTCGGATCCGTGAATGAAACTACCTCTCGCAACGCTGAATAGGCAATATTTGCTTTGTTGCGATGTGAGGCCGTCGAGCCGACACATCGATCATAGCTGAGGGTCACTTTACGACTTCGAGCAATTCTCGTTTGGTGCGCGCGAGCCGACTGCGAAGCTCCATTTCCGCTTCCGATAGGAAGTAAACCACTAGCATGAGAAAGCTTTTCGCGAGATCGCGCAATCTATAATCATTCTCGATGGTTTATGATTTCAGCTATTTCGTATTATGCACTCTCTTTGATTAAATCACGTTTCTCTATCTCACGTCGCCTCGCAGAACAGTGAAATATTAGGTGAATTAATAAAATAAAAGAGAATGATGATGCCACAGATGAAAAAAATTCTCTATCTATTTTGAGATAATTTGATGCAAAAAGGAAAAATGTGTATAAATGCAAAGTGTATAGCGTATTAACGAAGGTGGAATTAATGTATTTTTCTGATAAAAACATTTCGAATGAATATTCCTTTCTCCGATTCTATTATACCACCGAAATCGTAGGAGCCATCAATAATTTATACAACCCGAAAATTCAATTGAGACTGCTTGAGCATTAGTCGTATTGTATAGGGTCTGACATTCTAATCTACAGACGTGACGCAAGATTGGACCGTTCGGGGCGATTTGTCACGTGTGTGCCCAACATCGTAGTCGTTATTGTCAAGCGGTCCTGTGCTCGCAATTCCACATAGCCGAATGAGTAAGCACGATACTCTCGCGCTCCTTGCTCGCGTTGTCTGCTGGGATCGTCGAGAAACGTACGCCGGGAACGTATACACGGAAAACCAATTAGGATGGGCACACCACGAAACTTACAGTCAAGTGTTCTCCCAACAACCATCCCCGATACGAGCCACACGATACAATTTCTGCGAGTAATTTAAATCCCTTCCGGGCAATTCTTTCGCCGAGCATCGTCGGGCGCGGCACAATCGACGTGATTAGATCAATGTGTCAACATGGACTCTACAATGTTTCCTGGAGGGCAAAGTGTGTTGAACTAATTGTTTGCTAATCATTCCTAGTTTAACCGTATACTTTTCGCACACGCTTGTACGACGTGTCTCTGCAATATGCATATCTAGAAAAAAAGCGCTAATAAAGTATTACTTAATATTTGACGTAGAAAAATCAATAAAATACGAAGCTAAACCGACGTGTCGATGAAATAAGGAATGTCGAGCCGTTCTCTCAGCGGATTGAATAAGAAACTGCCTCGTCCACCTTCGACCCCCTTCATTTCGTAGTACCTTCCATGCCTGTCGCGCGTCGTTGACTCTCACTCCCACGTTTCCTCCTGGCTTCCTCGTCCAATTCTTATTGATTTTCCTGACAACGTGCTTATGATCCATGACGCGTTAAAGTGCAATAATATTCCATCTTTGATATCGTTTCTGTAAGAACTCCGCGGATACAAAAACACTGAACAATCTGGAGATGTCTCCTAATGACAATAATCTCTTCAACTCATCCTAAAAAAACAAGAGCTGCGGGCGACTTCCAATGTACTTTATCAAGCGACGCAAAGCCGAGTACATAAAATATAAACTAACTTGTGAACTGATTGAGAGTTGTTGCCTATATTTAGGAGCACTTGGTCAGTTTTAATGTCATGTCATGTATACTGTATCTATCAACACAGCCTTACCATTTTATATTATTAATATCAATTCCTGCTGATAACTCATCAATATTACATTATTAACTCTCTAAATCTCATAAAGTGGTTTCGCCACTAATATATTAAAGTGATTGCGATACTCGAAGAAAGAGGATTGTTCTTTCTCTCTAAAGCTATCGAAGCATCAGGAGTGAGTTATGTCACTCTAATTTGAGTAAATGTCGGCACTCCTAACGTAGGAGTGTATTTTTTCACTCAAATTTTTAGAGTGGCTACTCTACCGGAGTGATACGATCTCACTCTAAAGCTATAGTATGACTCTAACAAAGTGAAGTTTTCTACTCAAAATTGTAGAGTGACATAACTCATTCCTATATGGACATTGATCTGCTGCACTCGAAAAGAATGTCCTTTCACTCAAATGGAGCGCGATTTTATTCTTTCTTAGAGTGGCAAATCACTCGAAATGCACAGGCTCAATTTTCACTTTTCGTTACACTTGCATTTCACTCGTTTTGAGTGATATTTCACTCCTCGACTTTTAGAAAGAAGGCATTAAGGATAATTTTAAACCGTTAACTTGTAAGTAGCTGCACTGGAATAATCGCGTGCTTTTGATTAAGATATCTCAAGAACAAAAGCTCTAATAAAAAATGTAATAAATTTTTTTGTGTATAACGTTTATGTATAACGTTAACTCGAGCTCTCGATTGCGACTAGTCCGAAAAAGATTGGTGCAGTCAATCCTGTGATCTCAAAATCTCAACCGTGAAAAGTGACCTTTTTTTCGCTGGTGTTTTCAAATTCAGATTCACTTGTGCGTGTACATTCGCACGCACACACGCAAAGCGATTTTGTCCCTGGAGGCACGTTCGCAGCGCAGGACTATCGAACTATGTTTGCACCGTTCATATGTGTATATATACAAGCATGTTAGAATGTGTGTGCGACGTAGATAAACGTTAGCATGCACACAAGTTCATCTCTCGTGGCGACCGTGGTGCACTGCTGTTGTAATATAAGGGCATATCCAGACAAAGTTGCATAGCTGCATAACCATTTGCATAAAGAAAATTATCCAATTGCATTGCTGTCAAATAAACGCGCGTAAAATGAGATTGGATAATTTTCTTTATGCATATGGTTTGCAGGTATGCAAGTTTGTCTGGATTGATTCCAAGACGTCGCAGCATCTTCTCGAGTTAACTTGTGAATATTAGATAGACAATTGTTGAGAGCGATTGCAAATTCAATGATAATCCTGCGGGGCGATAGTAAAAAAGATCTGAAAATGTCGCGGATAAAACAAATGAGTTAATCGTTTTTTAACCAAACGGCAAATTTCTTAAAACAAATTGGTTCATAAACGAAAGAATTGCTGCGCGTTATGCATATCACAAGAAAATGGTTTGAAATAATCCTTAGGCTGGCGTCCCATAAAGCGGATTACGCAGAAGCGGAACAAGCGTATCACCAATCACGGGACCGTCTCGAAGGAATCTTTGAAAGAGTTCTATCAGAACGATCGATCCCGTGATTGGTGATACGTTCGTTCCGCTTCCGCGTAAGAGCCAAAGCACATAGCATGGCGTAGCGATATACGACAGTCGTAGTTCTCGACCTGACAAATCAGGATACGTCAAAGCTTGTGCGTTACTTACGTCCACGACTACGACTGTCATATGTGCTTTGGCCCTAATCCATTTTATGGGATACGCCAACTTTAGTGTCTTAATAATGTAATGTTGTTGTGTTATTAGTAGGAATTGATATTATTAAAATGGTAAGACTGTATTAATAGATGCTGTGTACATGGCATAACATTAAATTTAATTATCAAGTGCATGATAATTCATATTGCTGTTGCACTTCGACACTTTATCAATCAATTAATTAATATGATTGATGACTGTATTTAAACTGCAGTCAATATGACTGTAGTTTAAATATATTAAAATGCTACAAGATTATATATTATACATATATACTTATAAATATTATTTATTAAAATTGTTTTTATTTAATATATGTGGAGAAATTATATTAAAGAAGGTTCAGTTCTGTAAGAATGCAAATAGTATGTAAAAGTTCAAATTGGTTTATCGACGTGGTTCAAAATTTTATAATTTTGAAAATATATTTATATTTTTAAAATATAAAATTATATTTTTAAAATTTTCGTTTCGGAATTATATGAGAAATAAAATTATATTTACGTATAAAATGATGTATAAAAAATAAATAAATTATTCTGTAATAAATAAATAAATCTGGTCTATATATCTGTTTATAAAAATAATTAGATTTATATGTAATAAATAAATTGCAAAGAAGCATCGCAGATGCGTTGCAATTGCTAAAGCATTGTCAAAGCTAATTCATCTGAATAGAGTGATTAAAACTGTAATTTTTTATTTGGATATGCTAGTAATTTTAAAGGTTGCTGTAGAATTTGCGATAGATGTACTTACCTATCCCGTTCGCACAAATAAAATCGCTAAGGGTTAAAAATTTAAATTTTATACACTACAATTTTTTAAAAATTTACAAAAGATAATGAGATCGCTAAAAGAATTTAACAAAATATACACCAAGTACATAAAATATATTTAAAAGTGTATGATAAAATCGCAATTTACGAGTATATATATATTTCAATATATTATAAAAACATACATAATATTTCTATTGTGTCAAATTTTATATTATTGATCTTATTGCAGATTTAATATCAAGGATATTTAAAATCAAAAAATTGCAAATTATTACCAAAATAAAAAAGAAGTAAATATACTTATAGAAATGTATTTATCAAAATGCGACCAGAACACGCCAAGTTTTTATACTTTTGATTTTAGATCCGTTTTATTAGAATTATTAATTAAACACATGTAGTATCTTGAAAAATGTTATTTTTGAGATTTAAATTTGTCTCAGTAGTACTTGACTAATTAAATTGATTTCATATCTATTTTTAAGCTGTAAAGTTTTTATTTAATGATGCATAGACCGTCGTGCATACACTTTTAAATATATTTTATGTACTTGACGTGTACTTAAAAAAAAAGATTTCTTTAGTGATCAAAACGATAGTGAGATTTTATTTTAAGCAAAACGAGCTTCTTTTTAAGCTAAATAAATCAATGATATCAAAGTTACTACAAAATAATTAAAATTATTTAACAAAATGAGGAGAAAATAAAAAAACGTTACTATAATATGTAAAATGTAATTCACACAAAAATGTAAAATAATAAGAAATCAGACTATTATGTGATATAATGTTAAAAATTATACTGACAAATAATTTTAAATTAATAATTTCTTAAATGATAATTACTTAAGAAATATATTTCAGAATATATATCACTTTTTTATGTGATTAATGTAACTATCAAAATGTATAATAGAGTGTAACTTGCAAAATATAGCTATATGCACAAAAAATAAGTTCAGAATTTACTTTTTCATTTTCAGCTACGTGCTGAAAATAATAGATTCTTGTATTTAAATAATCTATCTCCAGATGCAACGTGTTCTGTTACGCCGGAGTATTGTAAATCATCTTGGCCATTCCATGAAGATGCGAAAGATGGAAGAAGCTGCGAGAGAAGATGACGGTGGAAGACATTATCATCTTTATCGCGCAGGAGCGCGTCCGGGCGCGAGAAAATCCGAAGGCTTTCTTAACAGAAATGCGGAGCGGCGAGACTTTATCGACGTCCCCGGAATTGAAAACTCGAGGATAGGCGAGCGAGCGAGCGACTTCTCTCCGTGGAAATGTCCTCGCACCTTTTTTCCAAGCGGATTACTTTGCGTCACGACTAAACGAACGCGGTCATCGAACGTGAAAAATCCGCGCGTCAGTTTTTCCACGATTCGCACGATTTGCGATGAGAGATATAGAAATACCCGGTAATAATGGTATTTCAATGAAATGCCTGGCGCTCAATTTAGAAATTCTTTGGTAAAACGGCGCAGGGTTATCGGAATATCATTATAGCGACACGCTTTACACAGATACACGATAATACGTGCAATAAAAAGAAATCAGCATTCTCATGTTAGGCAACCATAACTATGCCTTCAATCCGTGTAATGTAATGTAATAGAATTGTTAATAAAGTATTTAACAGAATTGTGTAACTAATGGCTGCATTTTGCATTTTCCTAATCTCTCGCGTACTATGCACATATATCTTGGCAATATCGATAGAAATACAGTTTCATTTCAAACATGTCTCGAACTTGGACATTTTCAATTCACTCGTGAATGGAACAGCAAAATGTCTATGGGGTAATAGAGACAATGGATACAGTTAAGATGCATAAATAACTGCAGAATACTCTGCAGTTTCTCGAAATCCTAATTTTCTTGCCGCTGAAGAAACTGGATTTTCCGAAGAATTGCGGGAAGGAAACCACAGAGTCATACGAGAATACAGTGTGGCGGGACGCTTGTCGCATCCTCGACATTTGCATTCCGACCGCATACCGCAATATCCTCGTCGATATTCGCGACGCGAGAGTCGCTCGTGCGTTTCGTTGATTTGGCCGAAATTGCCAGGGGGGGGTTGGCAAGGATAAACGAGGGGAAAAAGACGCGTCCCTGCGGAGGATTTGAGGATTGGGTGCGCGCACACACACGAATATCAGGAATATGAAGAAGGCAAGAAAGTTTCCAAAGCCTTTTAAAAATTGATACTCGACACGAATACACTACACGTTACGTACGTCATCGTAGGCTGGGAGTTATGTCAGTATAATTGATCGACGCGACGCGGAACAGAGTTCGCATTCGTGTTTCAAGTGAATGGATTTCAATATCCCGTCGATATCATCTTGTCGATTGTTGCAGTTTATAATCAATGTGGCAGAGTTTAATGTTAATGATGTTAACCCTCGACCGATTGTGTGTGCGAGTACGCATCGTTATTTAAACACGTTGATATATCAAACTAGTACATCTTTCGTGAAACGTTTTGATTTCACGTTTAATTTAAAAGCGAATGCGAACGTGATGTTCACCAATTTTGATTCAATGTAAAAGCTATCAGAAAGAACTAGCATTATTTTAGAAACTCATTCCTTTAGTAATTCAGCATTTAAAGAGTATGACGTAAACCGCTTGTTGGTAATTAATGAGACCAAGGAAAATATAGAGTCGGATATTATAATTTCGCGTATCGCAGGAGATTATTTCACAGAGATACGAGGCGAATAACATTAAAATGAAAATGGACGTCCGAGTCGGGCAAAGAGAGGACTGCGGATAATATACGTACCACGATTTTCCCTCAGATAAACCGCGTATCTCCAAAAAGCACCTTTCAAGCGCTATGAAAAGCAGCGAAGGATTTATTTATAGATCAAGAGTGGCAAAAGTCCCCTTCCGCTCACATTAGTCTTCCTCCGTGTCATCATACGTACAGGCCGTTTATCATAAAGTGGCATAAGTTGACTTTCAAAGCCCAATAAATTCAAGTACGACACGAGTTTAACAAAGTTCATACAATGTGTTCATTTTATTAAAATTTTGAATACCTGACTTGCCCAATTTCCATGCAAAACGGCATATAAATCGCGTTTGTCAATAGGATATCTTATTGTACGGGTAATATACAGTAATGTATGTAATATAGAACAATGGAAAAACGATATTTTTTGTGACAAATTCACATTTAGTGAAAACAATATACACAAATGAAATTTTCAAAGTTTGGAAGTTTAGTTCGTTACAATGTAACATAATAATATGAACTCGATTTGCTCGTCGCTTTCGTAAAATTTTCAGCGCGATGGGGGTTGCACCATATACGAGCGCTATCGGCGATTCCATTCGAGATAAATCGAGCCTTTTGTTCCCCGTTTGGTCACTCGATGGACGAAATCTGAATGTTCGCGATAAAAGGGAAATGATCAACAGCGCAAATCAGGAATAAATTCAATCGCGAGTTAAATCGAGAATTGTCATTGGATCGTCAGGTGCGCGAAAGCAAATCGGGGATTAATGGATGCTATAGATGATATGAGCCGCTGAAGGATCATAACATCAGTTGAAACGCTGGCGAAAAGTATTAACGACGCGATTCGAAATCGTGCGGTTTTGCCTTTAATCGCCCAAAATTACGCTACGTGAGCATCGCATTCAAATAATACGTTTGTTTCATGTTTTTTGTGCCATTTATTTAAATTATATAAAAACTCTATCTTTTAATCTTCTCTCTTCGATGATCATTCGATACAAGTTTTATAAATTTGTATTTAAATGTTACAGATGTATTAAGATTATACCTATTTTAATTTGAAATAACGCAATAAGTACTGAACGTGATAAATGTGGTGCGATTAGCTATGTAACGATTCGATGATATATTATGGACCGATTAATAAAAGTGTCATTTCTTATTCAGGTACAGACCATGAAATTCAGATGCGGAGCATTTCGTTCAAGCTTCAATGATGCAGTATCACACACACACACACACATACAAATCTCTCTTTCACAAGTGTATTAAAATTTTCTTGTTCCCCAGAGCTCATTATTATTTTCTCGTCCTTTTATGCGATAAGCGGCTTTGGACTCCCGAAAATAATGTCGATATAATCCGAGAGTATCACAAGGATCGTGTCGGAGGATTAAGAGCTTTTATTGAAACACCGCGGCCACTTTGATATGCATTGCCTTGAAGCGGGCTAGATAGCCTAGCGGTTCCCGGAAACCTGAGACGAAATGCCATAATCGATATACCCGTGGCTCCATTTTGGCCGGACGTGCAACTACGAGTTATGCGTCCCATGTACCATGCGGCCTGTTTGCGGAGATGCGGTGCGGCCGCGCGCTGGTTACGCGCGCGCGTCCACCCTGAAACTACATCCGTGACGTCTAATCCGCGTATAATTGGAGCACGTCTTGTCGCCAAAAGACACGTCCCCTTGTTTGAGCGATCCAATATTTTAGTGCAATATAAATTACACTACATACATTACTTAAATGTGTCGTACATGTTATATTTGCGTTTGCTATAAAAGCTGTTTTCATAATAATATATTGATTGTGAGAACTTTAACGATCGTTTATTATTTTGTAAACTTTAAAGATAATATTGGAAGCTTTATGGAGTATATCTATGTAATATCGATAAGTTTCATATAAATAAGTCACATAGATATATAAATCGAAAGTTTTATGTCTCTCTCTCTCTCTCTCTCTCTCTCTCTCTCTCTCTCTCTCTCTCTCTCTCTCTCTCTCTCTCTCTCTCTCTCTCTCTCTCTCAATATTTATAAATTGTACGGACATTTTATTCTTGCTTAGAACTTTAATTCGTAATCCGCCTGTTGTTAATGATCTTTGAACCTCACTTCTGACACTATTATAGAACGCAAACTTAATGTTAATCAAAGTCGGCAATCAAATATAGTCCATCGTATTGACGATTCATCTGCGCGAATACACGTTCGATAAGTTCATAATATGATATACCTGATGAAGCAACATTTTCAATCTCTAGCCTCATCTGAAGCTGTGTATCACTTGCATATTGCATTTGCAATATATGTATATATCAGCAGGACTATATCGAGGATTATCGAGCTGAGTGGAAGATCAGCGTGGAATGTTATCATTGCCGACAACACGTTCAGGCAAATATTAAAAAAAATGTTATTTTATTGATATAGAATGTTAATAAAACAAAATATATTCCGTAAATATTTTATTTATAAGAAAAAATTTTATTTTTCATTTCAATTGTTGCAATCGGAATAGTAAACAATAGAAGATCGTATACAGAGTGACCCATTTTAAATGCATACTGCAAATATCTCTTGAACAATACATTTTAAAGAAAAATGTTTCAGATAAAAGTTGGAGGATTTAAAGGCCAATAGACGATCTTATTAGATTTTGGGCCCGTGCTGAACCCTACTGGGCCCAAGCCAAATTTTTTAAATGAAAACCCCCATTTTTTATTGTATCATAATTTTCTACTAATTAATTTGAACAACTTTTGTCTAAAACATTTTTTTATTTGCCTAATACTTTTTGAGATATTAGAGAAAAAGTTACGAAGTTTTCCTTATACATTGAAAAAAAAAAAAATAAAAATATCTAATTCTAAATAAATATGTGATTATATTAAGTAAATAAGGCCATTGGTATTATGTGAAAAAATATTTACTTGGATCTAAGTATTTTTTTTTTTTTTCAGTGTATTATATTTAAGGTGGGCATTTAAAATGAGTCACCCTGTATAGTTTAGTTATATACATATACATATGTACATATATAATTTAGTTCAGTTTCGATTTGTCATCGGCGAAGGAAATAATGTCCTGAAATGAGGAAGGTTTCGACATGCTTATAGAGTCGGATAAACGTCATCAAAATCACAGGACTGCAGCCAAACCAAAACTCAACTGAATGGTCTTCGACAGCACATTGTTTTCGTGCTAGTTTTTCTAACTTTCTGTTGACACCGACGTCGTCCACAGTGTCAACAGTTAGAAAAACTAGTGCGAAGACACTTTCGAGCATTTGTAAATTATTGCAGGCATTCACACATTCGAACATTTTTCTCGAGACCTGTAGGAGATAATTGAATTAAGTAGTAAAAGTTGTTTCTTTTTCAAAGCTCTGTCTAACGATACCTTAATCCTACTCGACTCACGTTACTATTTGAAATTTCAAGACTGTTTAAATCGAAGAAGAACTGTTTAATTCATCGAATTTCCCTTCTACTTCAATGGCATTATAGCTCAAGATCGATCCACAGCCCTCTCGTCAAATCTGAGGCCTCTCTTCTGGTTTCTTAACAATAATTTTTTTAACGGGACAGGTTGTTAGCCTAGCGCCCAACCTCCAATCTGGAGAACCAGTCCTCAAATATAAAGAGCTCGTGGCAAGACATACTCTCTCAGTGTGACGTCGAGAGATGGCGATCGAATAAAAACCGACGATTTTTTGTCGGATTTAAACTCGGATCTTCGGCTCATTAGAGCAGCGCACATCTTTCTGCGCCACTTTGATCCGACCCAGTTACACACCTACTTCCGATTTGTCCGAAAAAAAATAGAACCACCACCAATAATTACTTTGGGTGCCCGTCAGTAATGAAAATTTATTTCCTAATTCTTGTAATATCACTTTTTTTTAGAAAAACGGCTGGCATGGATGCTCTGAATCACACACATAAATATATATACATATATATAATGTTTTATACTCTTCTCTCTTTGTGCAATTTTTCTCTTTGATTTGTATATTGTAACATGATAGCAATAGCGACTTTCATTCTCTTAACATTTTAGCTTTGCCCATTGACGCTTTTTTTCAATGAAAAACCGAAGAGCTTTATTCATGTTCAAAATATCAATATGCTCGCAGCGATCGCAGCCTTGAAGTGTTGGAATTTATTTGTTCTCGACTTTTTTGTGTAAAAGTTCAAAAAAACTAATATAAAGTTACGTCCAAAATATAAATTTGCAGTAAAAACGCTAGAAAAATTAAGATATGAATAAAAGTAAATAAATATAAAACATGACATACACGCACACATACATATGATAGAGGAAAGAAAAGAGAGGGAACAGAAAAAGAGGAGGAGAGAGAGAGATAAAGAGAAAAAGAGAGAGAGAGAAAAATTTTTAAAATATCTCATCTTCTTAATTCTCTTCCATTTACATGGATCATTCAATATTTATTCTACGTGAAACTGACTAACTAAACCGATTAATTAACTTTGCTTTGGCTAACATGAATACCTCTTCAATTATTTCAATTTCCATCTTAGGCGCCTTCCCGCGAGATCGAAAATTTGTCCTGAAAACTCGTAGAATCTTTACACAGCTGATTACCGACGAACTTGGTGATTGGTTCGAATTAACTTTAATCCCATTTAAAAACTTTGTACGATGACCTACCTTACTTACTCTAAAAATCGCAAGCGGTTAGTTCAAAATTAGTTGGAATAAGTTTCCCCCCTGCAATCCTCATTAAAGATTGAACTGTAACTGCTTTACAATTCGGAGAAAGTAATAGCGTAGGTACGTTTGAATATAAGATAATTAATAATATTATACCTTAAAAAAAAACAATATATATATTTTCTCTAAGAAAGATCCCTGACTCAAAAATTCGAAAAATTGTGAAACTTTGAGGGCAATACATAGAGGATATTCTAATACGTAACAAACTATTTTTTTGGCTCTCCGAATTCACTCTAAACGTTGATAAAATCAACCTCTGGAAGTTGGCTCATTTTTCATTTTTGTTTTATTGTTCACCAATAAAAAAAATTAGACAAAATTTTATATCGGATACTTATTTCTTTTAATGAAATTTATCGATTAGAAAACTTGTTTATTGTTTAAAAAAAAATGTATAAAGCAGGAGGAATATATTCTTAATATTCTAATATTTTCAACATGACTTTTTAATAATACTTTATAATACATATTAATGTGGGTTTTACTTAACTTTCTTCATTTATCCCCTTCAGAGTAAATTCTAGCAGCAAAAGAATAGATTATTACATATCAGGACATCTTCTATATATTACCAAAGTTTTATAATTTTGTGAATTTCTGAATTGAGGATCTTCCCTTGTTAGTATAGTATATAGAGGTTTTATTATGTTAATATAAATCTCTCTTCTCGCCTTTTCGCTTCCTTAACAATATAGTAAATTAAATTGTTTTAATAGTAAAGCTGTTAATTTGTGTTATAAATTGATAATTTTACTTTAAGGTTAATTATATAAAAATTTTGTTATTTTACAAAATGGATTTTCTCAATAATTTAATTGCTTAAAGCCGATCATCAATATTATTGCCTCTTTTTTTCAAATTTGTTAATGGGGCTGAATTCATTATTATTATATAATAATTTCAAGCATTCCGCATAACAAATTCAAAACATTTAACTATGCATTATGACATATGCGTATATACGAGAGTTCAAATATATGCATGTATTGCACGAATGATGCAAATGCAATGAAGTGTGAATTTACGTAAGTTATCACGTCACACGGGATTCTCTCGCTGCCCGAGATAGAGAGTTGATTTTTCGCCGATAAAAAATTTAAATTTATGCCGGACGCAAACAAAAGAAATCTTCTCTATTTTGAATTACCTTTGCGCTTTTTATACATTTCGCTAATTTGCATATTAACGTGCGGAATATTCCTACCTTACTCTTTTTGATGGAATAGCTGACAGCTGCGCCGTGGCAACAGTTACAAAAACAAGAAAGTTCATCCGAAACTGTCGCGAATTTAAATGTGACTGTTGGGAATCATGAGAGCGCCGATATATTTGACTGGCTGGTGATTTATCTCGAAATGTACATCGCGCGGTGGCTAATATCGGTGCGAATATTAAATTTATGTCATGAGTTAATGTACATACAGTTAATACGTAGTTAATACATAAGTAATAATTAACTATTGTAAATTTCGTTGTATCATGATCGTTTCAGTATTATCCTTAACAATCAATATTCATCTCGCTTCAATGATTCAAGGCTTGTCCTGCGTAATCCAATATCAAAGCCCAATTTATAGACGCGGAAGAGAGGCATGGGCAAATGCTGATGGGATTGACGCTACGGGCAACCCGCATATGCAACAATTTCGCTGAACGCGCCGTTACGCGTACGTCGATAGGACAATTACATTTTAACACCTTAAATTCCACGTTGCAACATGAACTTTATAAAACGCGGAATATGCGGAGGGAGAACAAGAACGCGCGGCGATGCGAGCAAATTGGATACGCGATATGCGAGTGGAGCGTGACGACTGTATAAATTTCGCGGTGACGCCGTACGACGAAACTCATATCGTTACATTATTATCTGTCGCGTTACATTATGGTACAGTGCTGGAACGCGAAGCGAACAAGCACCGAAAGAAACTCCACGCCTCCCTATCTCTCTCTCCGGTATAAGTTATTTCGGGAGATAGTTTGCGTACGTACTCTTGCTTCCGCATGACGTATGTACATTCGTCGACACTCGAATGCAGTCCGACGAATTTATAAATGCGAATTGCCGTTTCTTCGGTGCGGTGTTCAACCTTGAAGATAAATTTGTACGTTTCAACACAGAGCAAATTTATGTGTGTAATGTGAAACGAATCGCGCGTTTTCACCGCTATTATCATGTATAACGAAGCGCGATTGATTGCCAGTCAATCATTGCCTTCGAAACTTCGTCCGTAGATTTCAATATTTAAAAAACACGCGTTTGATTGACGAGCAAATTAAATGTTATTTCAAATGTACTGAATAATAAACAAATTTTCAAGTTGCAAATTAAAAATTCTATTAAATTTATTTGCTTCATGCATATATATAAATACATATACAATATTTAAAATGTAAGAGCTTCTTTTGTAAATTTGTATTAATTTGCCTTAAATTCTTCAAGTTTTATTAGAGATCAAACTTACAAGCTTTGGATTTCCTATCTAAAATTTGACGCACTCGAATTCAGTTTAAATAACAGACATTGCAATAAATCTTTATATAATACTAAATTGTACTTTTAGTTTTATATGTTAGATTGGATATTGAATGTTATAATTATGAAGTTGTATTTGAAATTGATTTTGCAGAGATTTTGGATCGCACTTGAGATAATCTTGTGCATTTTTTTTTTTTTTTTTTTTAATCTATTTGGATGTACCTCATCATTCTCCTAGCTAGCGCCATTGCTCCACTGTGAGGTCACTGATCCGAAGATAAGACGAGCAGAATTGCAAAGCAAGTTCTCTCGTGGCGATCGCTAACAATAAGTGGTTTAGCAGAGATTTAACTCGATCTTCGACCTCGTCTCGTTTGAACCACGTTCGTTTCGAATGATAGCCATTTCAAAGATTAACATTATAGTCTGATCAAAGTTTATGGGATCAATACTGGTACTGGCAACTCCCAATGCATCTTCATAAAACCGACAAATGTCTCCTCGTAGTCTCCCTATCGAATTCGTACAGCCCACAAGGCTGCTTCCCTCGATAACGATCCATCTCCTTCCAAAAGTTACTTTACTATTTTATCTTATTGTCCTACACAATGTTCACGATGTAACGATCGCGATAAAAGTAGCGTATTAGGGTCTTAAAAAAGATTATGGGCAAAGATCTTTATGTTTTTACGCAAACTGCATAAAATTAAATTAAGTTGAATTAAAAAGTAAAATTTGATTTTATGTATATTAATATATTATAATTATCAAGATATATATATAAAGCATGTGTAATAAAAATACTGGAAAAGTGAAAAATATGAAAATAATTAATAGAAAATTTTCAAAAGAAAACTTTTTATTCGGATTTATTATAATATAATACGGAGTAACAATACGCGCGCGAAACAGATTTGATTTCATATAATAATATCATATTAAAATTTGATTAAATATATTTCCGTCGTATTTTAGTATGAGATTTTTATCATAAAATTTTTATAAGGCATAAAAATCGTTGCATACATGTGTTTGGCAACATCATAAATAATTTTCGGCACAGATGGATACCACGACTTATGGTTGCTCAGGCATATTTCTCCTGTCGCGCATTACCGTTGTATATGCGATGTTATTGAGCATCTGCCATACGCAATAAATATCTGCACACTCCATGCACACTCATATATTGTACATACAGAAAAACTTATCAGAAGCATTTTCTGCTAAAGGGAGCAATGTTAATTTGTTATATTTTGTTTGAACATTAGTAGTGTTGGCTGATAAACTTATCTGTTAAATAAAAAAGGAGGTTTTTAACTTTTCCAAAATATATTATAATTATACATAAAGCCATTTATTTTAAAAATCAATATCCAAGAATCTTAAATATATTATATTCGAAATAACTATCTCTTATAGATAGTAGAAATCGCATATTTCCTTTAAAAAAGAATCACGCATGCCAACAGCTAAGTTAAGAATATACTTCACTATCAAGACTATAATTTTAGAAATATGAGTAATAAAAAATTTAATGGGTAAAATAATTCTCTAATCACTAATAATAAATATAATTAAACTGCCAAACAAATTGGACTTTGTTTTAATAGCAGTTTGTATAATTATTGTCAAGAGATAATATAAAACCAATATATCTTTAATTTAATTTTTAAATGTCCCAAAAAGAATTACGTTCAAACTGTTGCTAAGCTATATAATATAGTTTAACCGCCTATTTCTGCAAGCAATCTGTAGAAAACGATTCCTGAAATGGCCTACATTGCTCGTGTATCGCGTAAAGTAAATTCTCTTTAGGATATCGGCCTTCAGCTTCCACCATCTCCATGAATTATGCTCGCCTCCGTGACGCACATAAATTATAGACCACGTGCTTGATAGGTAGAAGCCGAGGCTTCGTATTATATCGATTCAATCGCGATTGTTTCAATTACATTTTCCTGCAGTTGCACCAACTATTAATGCAAGGGGATGAAATGGGTGAAGACAGACCATTATCAATTTCCTGAGATGTACTCCCGCTGAATATCATGTCGCGAGGCATTAAATGGGCACCTGTCGCCGCACATTTGGATGCGACGCGTCGTTGTGTACATTAAGAAAGGATACATGCGCTTTGCATGCAATAGCTAAGATTCGCGACAAACTGAATTGCATGCTGATGAAGGTTATAAAATTAGTAAACAGCACTAACGAACAACAGTCAGTATTCGTTATAAGTGTGAATAAGAACGGTTTCGATAGCATTTTATTTATTTGCATTGAGTGTTTGTCACCTTGATTTAACTCAGTTGTTAATTAATTTAATTTAATTTCCTCTTTTCAATATCATAATTTTTAATTTAGGATATATATGAGAATTTTAAAAACGGTCTTTAGAGCTAAAATTCGTAGTTCTCTTAGCGTTACAATTAATGGAATTTTGAAGGAAAACAAAACGCCATTAAACAATCCTTGCAATGCGATGCTTTTCCATGCAATCGATATCCCGCAATAATATCTTACCGCCCATCGATGGTTTTCTCGATAAGCGGAACTTTCCTTCGTTTGTAGTTGATCCACTTTTGTTTTTTAGACGGGATCTATTCGATAGCGGAGATATTACTGAGATGTCTCTGAGATGATATCGCATTTGCGTCGAAGTGAATTGCGAAAATAAGATGCGCTGGTTTCCTGGGAAACCTCATCAGATCAAATATGATATTTCACATTTTAGCTCTTGAAAATCTCGTCGCTGAATATTATTTGCGAGAACGCTATAAAAACATCTTTTGAATATTATTTTAAAAGTTTTTTAAATTTAAAAAAAAAAAGCTACGACTTGTTAAATTTCGATAAGAAAACAAATTCATCTCGCGAATGACATTTTTGCTTCAAACCAGTAAATAATACTATGCACACGGAAAAATCGCGGAAGGGAATCTCTTTTGAGACGATAGTCGGACATTCCGCGCGACGAATTTATTTGAAAAAGTTGCCGGACGGAAATGATATCAACATGACCAACGGTTTTAGTACGTTAAGCATCGGAGAAGCATCGCTGGTGGCACGTATCGCGACAAAATGGGGAACGACTAGTGTTCGCCTCGCATTCGCCATAGCAGGCAGTGAGTGAGAAACAAACGCCCGCGCCAAATGCACTGTCGTCATCCCTATCCACTCTCTAGTTTCCCAACTAAAATGGAGAGGGACTATCCTGACATTCTATTCCTCTTCGAATCTCTCTCGCGGCGACCAACGACCAACAAAAAAATAGGGCAGTTGAATTTTTTTACTGTGCGCAACGTGATCTCGTAAACTGTAAACTCAAAGATAGACTGGGGGAGGGGTAAGAGTTTAATTGTGTTTTAACTAACTCAATTAATTTGTTGGGGACGTTCTCGCAAACTGTTTTTCGTCGCGCGCAACAGATACGAGAATTTTACGATGTTGAAGAATAGATTAAAGGTGATGAATTTTTCGCATTTATTATAAGCAAGTTTATTTAAACTGTTGTTCAATTTTAATGGGATTAAATAAATTTAGCATCAATTTCTATTAATTCACCGCGCTGTATTTAAAACCTACAACACTGTTTAAAATATTATACTCCATATAGTTCGAGATTAAAATGTTTTTATTTAAACAACTAATCAGTTAATTAACTACCAAATAAGAATACACATACAGTCTAATCAACGCAGAGTAAACGCATTCATGATACAGCAACGAAAAATCTTCATTCCGCCATCAAACAGCAATTTATAATAAATTGACATCCAGCAACAACGAATAACAACATAAAAAGAAGGAACGACAGCATATCATCCATCATGGAAATAAACGAAAGGAATATATCCGTCGCGCAAAACACAACAGCTATAGACAGCTTCGTCCAGAGTTTACCAATCAGGATAGACGCATATCCGGCTATCGAACACCGAAAAGCGATCGCGCTCCGTCTCCGTCGACGATTCCACTATTTAGCAACGCAAAAGACATCACCATAAGAGTTCGCGTTCACTATCAGTTAAGTAACACATATAGGACACAATCACATGCCCGCGTAGAAGAGAGAGGTTCAGCGGAGAGCTCCAGAATCCCATAGGATTCCTGCCACTACCACGTTCACGCAACAACAGAGAGAACTACTGCCGCTCGCAATACTGTTGGTCTCTTTTTATGTCAACGTACGCTGGTCGTCCAGGAGAAGCAACGTCGTTGCTGACGTCGGCGACGGCGACGGCGGCGACGACAACGACGACGACGAAGACAACGCTGCTTGATTTATCGGTGACGGGGGAGAAAAGGATTGAAAAAAGAGAGGAGTTCTTCTCGTTCGCTCGCCCTCTCTCTCTTTGTTTCTCGCTCGCTCTCAGTCGAGACCGGGGAGCATCATGACGGGGGAGAAGAATATTGTCCTCGTAGAGGGTGAATTCGTAACGACGCACAACGACGACCGCGGCGCCGGTACCGCGGGTCAGACTGAAATCCGCGCGAGCGGTATTCAGCCTCTTATAGGAAACGCTGGGGCGCAAGCGCTACCGGTGGGGGTTATACCGGCTGCCCGAGAGGGATGGGCCACGTTTCAAAAAGCGAAGCTCCCGTCGATCCACCCCCGCACAGATCGATCGACTTTTCATCGGCGCTCGTCGAAATGCGAGCGACGACGACGGAACGTCGCGTCGTCATCATTGTCTCACCTCGTCATTGAGTTAACTGACAACCGAGAGTTAAACAATACACAAAGTAAAATCTAGTCAGTTTTGTGTAACGTAATATATATATAAAGGATAAAAAATAGGAAAGAAACGTAACTAGCGTAAATATATAGACTGAAAATAGAAAATGCTACGGCGGATATTACGCTAACGAGGGGTGTGCGTATTAATAAAAACTAATGTTTACTCTTTCTCGAGAAAGAGTGCAATTTTTACCGAGTCTTATCGAGTCTAATCTTCTCCAAGATTACAAGGGAAGTAATTGTTCTATATTATACGAAAATATCATCATTTGACTTATTAGTGGGACAACAAGATAAAGCGGAGTGTATTTCAGGTTTTAATAAAATAATTTTTCATTTTTCTCTACAAGTACCTATACTTTCGCAAAAATGTGTAATAAATTCTCTATATTGTCTTCTAATATTTTATATCGTAAATATTAAATACTGACTAGCCTATTAACACATAAACACATACACACACGCGTGCGCGTGCGCGCATATACGCACATGAAAGTAATACTTGATTTAATTCATTCTATTCTACTTAAACTCGTGAAAACAATTATAATTATTGATTATTGTACATAATTGTCAAATATTATATTTATAAAATTTAATTATAACTCTAGATATTTACTATATTTTATGAAAGTGCTTTTCGATGCATTTTAATTATCAAGAACGTTTTCATAAAGTTTCACGTTATTATAATTAAATCAAGCTTTTGTCTAAAATAGGTAAAAAGTATTGACGTAGTAATGAATATCGACGAACATTTCTCGAATATATGTATATGCAACAACGACCTGATTGATAAGTAATTTAACGGCCAACACCAGAATAGATAATTTAGCACGTATAAACTATACGTATTAAATACTAACCAAGAAAGCTGTGGATGTACTTGTACAATATAAACAACAATATAAATAACACGTGTTTACTGTGTTTACTATCTACCGACTTAAGCGTCACTATACATGCGTTTTGTGTTTAAACGTTAAATTTAATGTAACATATAAAATAAAAAATTATCAGACTACTCATTCATGCTCAATCGATCGAATAGATAAAATACAGTTACGTAGCAAGCTGATTAGTCTTTACCTTTATTATATAACAACGTATACTATTTCAGTCGATTGATAAATATTCAAAAAAGCAGCTCTTTTTTCACTCAATATTATTTATAGAGTTATTAAAGTTATTTCTGTTGCGTGCCCCATTTTACATATATCATCATGTTTAAATATTATTTCATGCCACTGCACAACAATATGTTCGGATGCTCGAAAATACTTATAAAAAATATTAGATATGCGTAGATACATATTTCACGTCTATGCATATCCTCCCTTTTCCCACACACATATACAAACACATTCATACACACACAAAATATTTTACGTACCTATACGTATTTTATTCCGTAGCTGTAAAATTGGAAAGCTATTCACAATCAGGGCTTTAGAACGGCTGTATCCCGCAAGAAAATGTTGACTGAGCATAAAAAAAACTTATTCTGATTTGTTAGATTTGCGTGCATAGTTTAAATATCTTCATGTAAGGCACCAATTCGACATAATAGAGCTATAAGTAGAGAATTAGGAAATAATCTATAATTCTTTCCATTTCTATCCTCGTGAAACTTTGATAAATTGTTTCAGCGTGCGAAAAATTTAACACAAATCAATAATTTAGCGTTCATTGTTTTAAGAGAACATCAGAAAGTGGATTTCTATGCTCTTTCGATAAATGAATAAATTTATCATTACTATATTAATATTCCCATTTTATTGATTACATGATTAAACAATTTTTAAATAAACGGAGAAAAAATCATAGGATTAATTTTATTTTAGCAAAAATTTGATTAATGTAGAAAATAATCTTATGCAAAAACGCCTAAAAAAATATAATACCTAAGAATTTTTTAACTGCTAGTTAAATAGTGATTGTTTTTAAATATTTGTAAACGTATAAAATGTTAATGACAATTAATGAAGTAAAATTAATTTGCGAATTTATTAATATTTAGTTACAAGAGATTTTTTAAAACTTAAAAAAAATCGAAAAAATTGTATCGTGAACAATGCAAACGCGTTCCTTATTTAATAAATGTAATATCTAAAACGTAAAATGAGAAATCGTTTACAATGCGAAGTTGACGTCCGCTTTGGATGTCCATTATAATTATTACGCATTATAACTTCGGGTGTCCATTATAACTACAACCACTGTGAACGACGTGCAAGCCGGAGAGCTCTATGCAAAATAAACCCGGTTTTCTTCGCCAAACTTCGCGCAGAGTAAGCGGCCAAGAACTCACTTCACTTCGCCCTATCATTTGAATTTATCCCCACTATCGCTGTATTTGACGCTAGTCCTCACTGCTGAAAGTTACTTTCCTACTTGATCTTTAACTTCAACATCACTTTCACGGCGAGGACAAACTAGGGATTCAGATCCCAATGTTGTTGCATTTTAAAATACAGATCAATGATAGTATCTAATAAGTAGGTATATCAAAACACAAATTTTCTAATAATAGGTAATTAAAAGTTAAAATTTTCGAATTTGTATTATTATATTAGCGAATAGTTTATACTTCTTTCATATTATAATTTTAAAATAAAATACTTTGGTACACAATATACAAAAAAGAGTACATAATATTTTAATATAATAATAAAATAATAAAAATTTATTATTATTGCTCTCTCTATTTTAATCTTCTATGATTTATATATATATATATATATATATATATATATATTCTTTTCTTTTACATATACATATATATGATATATATGTATATTATATATATGTATATATATAAATAATATAATATATATATATATATATATATATAATAATTATATATCTATTCTTTTGCTGAAGATGTTTTCAATGCAATGCAACAATACACTATAGTTTTCTGCATATTTAAAAATACTCTGCAATTCTTCTTAATAGCTTCTTGTAAATTATTCCATATTATTATAAATAAATGATCGATTAATTATGGCTATAATAAATGTGTTTATTTACTATCCGTTGCTGCCATCACGTTTAATGCATTGTTCTAGTGCATTCTGAAAATTCAAATATTAATTATGATTTATGATCATTATTATTGTCAGTATGATTAAAATATAATTTTGGACTTAATTTCATAATAACTGCGCATGAAAAATTTTTGATAAAATTTAGCAACTTATTTCTGCTCGATATTTAAATTCCATGTACTGATTATTTGGACAATGTTCTTTATTACTATATCCAAGAATAAGAATAATTAAAAAGGTGACACAAAATAAAGAATAATATATCGAGAATGTATAAATATAAATTTTATTTCTATTTTATCAAATATATAATAGAAATAAAATAATAGAAATAATATTAAAACTAAATTATACTAAATATAATATAATATAAATAAAATTTATAGTCTACACAATGTAACAAATTGACATGGTATTTAAAAGGCATTCAACAGAGATTGCAATAAAGCAAGCGGATTACGAGACGATACCAATTTATTAAACACTATGGTATGCGTGAGTGCGTGCATATGCGTGCGCGTGCGCACGTGTGTGTGTGTGTGTGTGTATCACGCAACAGAAAAATTACGGCCTAAACTATAAAAGAAAGATCTTTTGCATCTTTTGCGAAAAGAACAGATTTCAAAAGGATTGATGATTTCAATAGTTACCATTTTTTCTGGCTGCGAGAGAGGAGGAATAGATACAAGGCAGTCGAGAAACTTAGATTGTAGACAATCATGATCACGTTGATTAACAGGACAATGCCAATGTAATGATAGCTCGGCACTTCATTAATACGGTATTTCTGATATTTATTCATACACACGTGTTTATTACCCTGCGAGGAGCGCATAAAAATACAGAATATCGAGCGAATATCAGATTGTGTGTGGTGGGGAAAGTTCCGTTATTAATTGACTGATTCCGTATGACTATACTAATCGACGATGAGACACTCGCTTCATTTGACACGCTCAACTTGTCATTCCATGAGCGAGTTATATTCGAGAAGCGCGAACAGATGCAGGAAATAAGGATCATCTGAAGATCGTAAGGTTCTGCTTCGATCGCAATTATCGCTTATTGTTGCAGCATATATTAGCACGTGCGGGTTTCTACGAGGAGCGTGCAAAAGTACGGAACATCAAGCGACTCAACTAATCGATCGGAAAGTCCTCTACTAATTAATCGTATTAATCAACCATAACGATCGATGACGCCGCAATGCCTGCTTCATTTGACATATCCAATACTTTGCTGTTTTGCGCATAAATTACGTTCGAGAAACACGAAGTTAACTAGTTAAAATAATTGAAAACGTGCCAAGATACGGTCGGGCTAGATCTTTTTGTGCCTAATAATATTACTCGCATAAATTTATGTACATCATTTCTTCGATTTAGCAAACCGTACGCCGTGACTATCGATCTTGAAACGTAGTCTCAAGCTGAAGCTAGAATGCAATTACATAATTGACCTTAGCTCACCACACTCCGGTCCAGTGGACTGCTGAACATTTTTCGGTTTTCTATAGTTTTCACATAATAACATAATTTTCTAGTTTTCTTGTAATAAGTTCAGTTTAAATTCAAATCATTTTCCTGACCTGATATTATTATAAACATCTTATTCAGAGTCTGTATTTCCAATTTCTACAGTACAAACTTAAAAAAATAAAATCGACAATGCGACAAAGTCGAGCGGTCTCACGGACCGGAGTGTGGCGAATTAAGGACTCGAAAATAAGTGTGGCTCTAGCTAGGATTAAACTGATAATAATCAATTTAATAATACTAACACTAATACAACTATTTAGAATATAGAAAATATGGGATATGGAAAATACGGAATATATAAGATGTGTATTTAATTATGTGATTGTACCATTTTAGTTTCGGCTTGAGACAACGATTCAAGACCGATAGTAACAGCGCGTAGTTTGCTAAATCAAAGAAATGTACATAAATTTACACAAATAATTAGACACAAAAAGATCCAGCCCGACCGTATATTGGCACATTTCCTATTTACTTAGTTGTTATCATAATCGGTCATGACCCTTTTAATATACTAGACATCACAGACGCGCGCTACGTGCGCGCTATTTATTTTTTGGAACAATGCAATCGCGATTAGTGGCCAACTTTAGGGTTTCATACCGCTTTTATTAGAAGAGGAGGATAAATAAAAGAATAATAAGACAATTTTTTAATAAAAATTATTCGGGGATATTATATTTGTTTGTGATCGCGATCATCGCGTTTCTTCTTATACCTGATATCCGCGTAAAATTATTTTGAAAATAGCATTATGAAACACACAAAATAAAAAATATATAAAATTCACCCCTACTTTAACATATGAATACAGGCATTCATCACGGCATATCTTATTAATTCGGCACTTTTGAAATTCACTTGTACGTATGAGTTATTTTGAGAAACGTGCAGAAAATATGGAACGACTCAGCTAATCGACCGGGAGTTCCCATATTAATCACCGTACCGACGATGCGACGCTCGCTTCAATTGGCATATCCGATACTTTGATGCACTGCATAAGAGTTATACTCGAGAAACGCGGACGAGCTAAAACAATAGAATAAAAATTGTCGGGTGATATTAAACTTGGTTACGCTTGGATCGCGATTGCACGTCCCGGTTTTTCTTACACGGCGTTCATTTAAAATTATTTTGAAAATGGCAGATTGTTTCCGTTTGAAAATATCTAACAACGCGAAAAGCTATTGACATCAAAAAATATGATCAATCGCTCGTTTGCTCAAGTCAACATCATATATCATTCATAAACGTATTAGAATTCCAATAATTGCTCCATACATAATCCACGTATTTACTCGAGCGCGCGTAAGTTTTAATTGAGAATGCAACACGTAATATCATAGTTAATGAACCCTTTAGCTACTATGCGTCACTATAGTGGGTTCCCACTAAACTGTCTAAATTTGATATTTTGCGACAAAACGCCACACTATAGTGGCTCTCTTCTTTATCTCGCATTATTTATCTCGCAAAGCCATAAGTTTATTTGTTACTATGCGGGAACGTATTCACATGTTTTTAATTCACTACATTGACTACATGAAAATAAATATAAATGTTGTAATTTAATCAGCTATTACTTTATTAGATATGAAATGCATAGTTGGAAGTATAACGAAACATCGCGGTACTAATTAATATCGTTAACTCGCGCTTCGCGGCAGAACTGTCCGTACAATGCCAATGGCGTAGCTCAGAGTTCAGCTCAACCGTAGCGTAAAAGTTAAGAAATATTTTGACACTGCTAAAATTCACTTGTGTGCGCATTTTTAAAATGACAGCTGCTGTGTCTTTTTTTATCCTCGCCAAGACTTCCATACTACCATCTTTTCTCGCTAAAAAAAAATCTTGCTTGTTCTTCCAATTCAATAATTTTTTCTTTCCCATGGCTGTCACTTTTATTTTCTCCCAGCACTCCCTCACTAATTCACTGCCTTCCTCTGCTTCGGTCTTTTTTCAATGCTATCCTCTATGCTCTTTCACCCCCCTCCCCCAAATTGTACCTCTATAAATTCTCTGTTATTAAACATCAATCATGGAGTTATCTTCTATTCTTCCTTCTTCTATATCTATCTTTTCATATCCTCCCTATCAGTTTTTACCACTTGAAATCTTCTGTTCTCCCTTGTGTATCCCATTATTTTTCCTACCCCTCCCTAGGTGTCGCCACTATCCATATATCGCTCTCTTTAATAATAGATACCGACCTAGTGATATTCATAAACTTTATCTTACATCTCGAAAAATTTATATTTTCTCATGAAACTTGCTTTAACGTATTCCTTGCATTGTTAGAATTGATGCTACACAGCCGAATTTTGCTCTTATATCGGTATATATCTTAATTGTACCATTATAAACGATAACTATCCATGTTCTGCTAAGTTTTTTTAGCGTCAAAGTAACATTAATATTAATTAATGGAAAAATATTTAATGAAAAGAATAGTCTCTTCTCTCAGAAGAGATATGCTGTTTAATCGATTTTGTGATTTGACTTTAAAAATTAGTAGTTGTCGTCGTAAACTTATTGCCGAAACCACTGCCTTCCTCTGCTTCCGGGAACCGCCAAGGAAACCCGAAATTAATTTCCACCCTGCACAAATATTACAATTCAAATATAACGAACAAACAAAGAAATTATTAAAAATAAAAGTTTTTACCACAGCATGGCTCAGCGTTAACGAATTATGCCATTTAATAAGTTTTATCTTTTAAATTCAACTCACAACTATGTAAGTCTCTAATGTACATTATTTATAGAATTGTTATATTTTTCTTATTATTGCGGAGCTCTTAAATTTGTTGTTTAGTTTGTAGATCTGACATAGTTTGGACATTATGTCCGATGAATCGATACTTGTGAGTACATACGCTTGAAAAGGACAGGAATCTCCTGTCGAAACGTAGCGTTGTTGGAAATAAAAATTTGCCAGTTTGGTCGAAAATTATACCTCTATTAATTAAAAATAATAGTTAACTTCAATTTTCCCAAGATTCTGAAGCATGCTGTTCACCTGAAGAAATTCTCTTCTGTAAAACTAATGGGTCTTTAAATATGTCGGAGTTTTCCATATAATTCATCATTCGACAGCTATACATTTTAAGGCATTATAGAGACTGAACTAACATCGAAATAGGCCTGCAGTCAAATAGTTCGCGTGTTGGACGTGTCACTTTAGGAATGAAAAAGAAACGAAGAAAAAAAGAACATGATAGTTCGTTCACTTGATATATGGTTCAAAGATATAATTCTTTATGTATTTCTTACACGCAAACAAAAATGTTTCTGAAGAGAATTATATATAAATTTTATCGAATAAAATTTGATGTAACAAATTTCATGTAAAATTAGACGTAATGATGTGATAAATGAATGTACTCCATACATTTCGATAATTGTATTGAGAGATTTGTACTTTGAAAGAATAAAAAAATCGATTTTTTCATATTTTCTAAAAGTATATAATGTCTGGACAATATATCTTTTAAGATTGAAAATTTCGCAAAATTAACAGAGTTCTAAGGTACGTAATATACTTCAAAAATGTGTCTGCGTTGGGTCGAATTTCTCTGAAAGAATTTCAGGTCAAGCAAGATTTTTTCTCTTTTCTTCTGGCAAGGAAAGGGGGGAAAAGACAAAGGCGCAGGGTGTGAGGTATAATTGCATTAGCTCATTGACATGTATTACTATTGTAAAAATTTCTACGTTTGTGAAAATTTCAAAGTTGAAACTATCGGTCTGAAGCTCTTTTATAATTTCTAGCCAAAGTTAATGCAAATCGAGAAAATACTGGAGGTAACTAGAAAAAAGTGATAGAAATATTTCTAACAATGCAAGTAAATTGAAACAAACAACAAAATTTAGAGGCAATCAATACGCTGAAAGAAAAATGGTATTCATTGTTGACCAACAAAATGTTCGCTATCCAGGAACTTTCTCTTAACGCCAAAATAATGCAAAAAAGTTGCATATTAAATAAATCGCTCGATCATTATTGCGAAAGAATTTTAATAACGAAAAATAATGCTTTAAACGAAAATCTCATGTAATTTAATTATAAAAGATATAAATTAACTATACGTTAATTATTACTAATAAAAAAAGTGTGCAAGTAGAAACTTGCACATTGCTTCCTCTATGAGGAAGCCAGTTTTTTTATGCATAATTATTAGTAGATATTTATTAATTTGGCTTCCTCATAGAGGAAGCAATGTGCAATTTTCTACTTGCACACTTTTTTTTATAGATAGAGTATCATTAAAGATAGATTAGTGTTGAATTTGGCAATGATCGGTAAAGGGGTTACCAATTTTTGCCTAAAAAGTGTACAAGTCATACATGTAATTTTATATATAAGGTATTATTAAAGGGAGGTTTTTTTTAATTTAGCGAAGATTAGTGAAAAGGTTACCAATTACTAATTAGCACGATAAAATAGCTCTATCAATTAAAAAAAAATTAAGCCCGATATCTCAATATTTGCGGAAGTTAGAGCAACCACAGACATTTCTAAAAAAAATTGAAAATTTTTTTTAAAAAGAACCCCTTTATCGATCATCGCCAAATTCGATACCAACCTTCCTTAAATGATACTCTATCGATTAAAAAAAAAAAAAAAACAGCCCGATTCTCAATATTTGCGGAAGTTAGAGCAACTTCTCGCGGAGAGCGAGGGCGGAGAGCGAGGGCGGAAAGCGAGAGCGGAGAGCGGAGAGCGGAGAGCGATGAGAGCGGAGAGCGATGAGAGCGGAGAGCGATGAGAGCGGAGAGCGATGAGAGCGGAGAGCGATGAGAGCGGAGAGCGATGAGAGCGGAGAGCGATGAGAGCGGAGAGCGATGAGAGCGGAGAGCGATGAGAGCGGAGAGCGATGAGAGCGGAGAGCGATGAGAGCGGAGAGCGAGGAGAGCGGAGAGCGATGAGAGCGGAGAGCGATGAGAGCGGAGAGCGATGAGAGCGGAGAGCGATGAGAGCGGAGAGCGATGAGAGCGGAGAGCGATGAGAGCGGAGAGCGATGAGAGCGGAGAGCGATGAGAGCGGAGAGCGATGAGAGCGGAGAGCGATGAGAGCGGAGAGCGATGAGAGCGGAGAGCGATGAGAGCGGAGAGCGATGAGAGCGGAGAGCGATGAGAGCGGAGAGCGATGAGAGCGGAGAGCGATGAGAGCGGAGAGCGATGAGAGCGGAGAGCGATGAGAGCGGAGAGCGATGAGAGCGGAGAGCGATGAGAGCGGAGAGCGATGAGAGCGGAGAGCGATGAGAGCGGAGAGCGATGAGAGCGGAGAGCGATGAGAGCGGAGAGCGATGAGAGCGGAGAGCGATGAGAGCGGAGAGCGATGAGAGCGGAGAGCGATGAGAGCGGAGAGCGATGAGAGCGGAGAGCGATGAGAGCGGAGAGCGATGAGAGCGGAGAGCGATGAGAGCGGAGAGCGATGAGAGCGGAGAGCGATGAGAGCGGAGAGCGATGAGAGCGGAGAGCGATGAGAGCGGAGAGCGATGAGAGCGGAGAGCGATGAGAGCGGAGAGCGATGAGAGCGGAGAGCGATGAGAGCGGAGAGCGATGAGAGCGGAGAGCGATGAGAGCGGAGAGCGATGAGAGCGGAGAGCGATGAGAGCGGAGAGCGATGAGAGCGGAGAGCGATGAGAGCGGAGAGCGATGAGAGCGGAGAGCGATGAGAGCGGAGAGCGATGAGAGCGGAGAGCGATGAGAGCGGAGAGCGATGAGAGCGGAGAGCGATGAGAGCGGAGAGCGATGAGAGCGGAGAGCGATGAGAGCGGAGAGCGATGAGAGCGGAGAGCGATGAGAGCGGAGAGCGATGAGAGCGGAGAGCGATGAGAGCGGAGAGCGATGAGAGCGGAGAGCGATGAGAGCGAGAGAGCGATGAGAGCGGAGAGCGATGAGAGCGGAGAGCGATGAGAGCGGAGAGCGGAGAGCGGAGAGCGGAGAGCGATGAGAGCGGAGAGCGATGAGAGCGGAGAGCGATGAGAGCGGAGAGCGATGAGAGCGGAGAGCGATGAGAGCGGAGAGCGATGAGAGCGGAGAGCGATGAGAGCGGAGAGCGATGAGAGCGGAGAGCGATGAGAGCGGAGAGCGATGAGAGCGGAGAGCGATGAGAGCGGAGAGCGATGAGAGCGGAGAGCGATGAGAGCGGAGAGCGATGAGAGCGGAGAGCGATGAGAGCGGAGAGCGATGAGAGCGGAGAGCGATGAGAGCGGAGAGCGATGAGAGCGGAGAGCGATGAGAGCGGAGAGCGATGAGAGCGGAGAGCGATGAGAGCGGAGAGCGATGAGAGCGGAGAGCGATGAGAGCGGAGAGCGATGAGAGCGGAGAGCGATGAGAGCGGAGAGCGATGAGAGCGGAGAGCGATGAGAGCGGAGAGCGATGAGAGCGGAGAGCGATGAGAGCGGAGAGCGATGAGAGCGGAGAGCGATGAGAGCGGAGAGCGATGAGAGCGGAGAGCGGAGAGCGGAGAGCGATGAGAGCGGAGAGCGATGAGAGCGGAGAGCGATGAGAGCGGAGAGCGGAGAGCGGAGAGCGGAGAGCGATGAGAGCGGAGAGCGGAGAGCGATGAGAGCGGAGAGCGATGAGAGCGGAGAGCGATGAGAGCGGAGAGCGATGAGAGCGGAGAGCGATGAGAGCGGAGAGCGATGAGAGCGGAGAGCGATGAGAGCGGAGAGCGATGAGAGCGGAGAGCGATGAGAGCGGAGAGCGATGAGAGCGGAGAGCGATGAGAGCGGAGAGCGATGAGAGCGGAGAGCGATGAGAGCGGAGAGCGATGAGAGCGGAGAGCGATGAGAGCGGAGAGCGATGAGAGCGGAGAGCGATGAGAGCGGAGAGCGATGAGAGCGGAGAGCGATGAGAGCGGAGAGCGATGAGAGCGGAGAGCGATGAGAGCGGAGAGCGATGAGAGCGGAGAGCGATGAGAGCGGAGAGCGATGAGAGCGGAGAGCGATGAGAGCGGAGAGCGATGAGAGCGGAGAGCGATGAGAGCGGAGAGCGATGAGAGCGGAGAGCGATGAGAGCGGAGAGCGATGAGAGCGGAGAGCGATGAGAGCGGAGAGCGATGAGAGCGGAGAGCGATGAGAGCGGAGAGCGATGAGAGCGGAGAGCGATGAGAGCGGAGAGCGATGAGAGCGGAGAGCGATGAGAGCGGAGAGCGATGAGAGCGGAGAGCGATGAGAGCGGAGAGCGATGAGAGCGGAGAGCGATGAGAGCGAAGAGAGGAGAGAGAGAGAGAGAGAGAGAGAGAGAGAGAGCGAGAGAAAGAGAGAGAGAGAGGGATTGTCGTGATTTTACAAACGTCGGTTAACTTTAAACCTAGGTTTACTCACTATTCATCTCTTTCTAAGGGGGAGAGGTAGAACATCTCAAGTCTCAATAATTGAGAATTCAAAAAAATGATGTTTTAGAATAATAAAGAAGTGTGCAAGTAGAAAATTGCAGATTGCTTTCTCATAGCTTTTAGGTCTGCAAATAGAAACTTGCAAATTTGCAAGCAATTGCTTATATGTGTGAAAGTAGAAAATTGCATAATTTAAAGCTATGAGGAAGCGATGGGCAAGTTTCTACTTGCACACTTAAAAGCTATGAGGAAGCAATGTGCAATTTTCTAACTACAGACTTTTTTATTACCCTAAAACATTATTTTTTTTAAAGTCTCAATTATATTTATATTGGTTCTATTGGTGCTCCTAATTAATGGGTGAGTTTGGGGGAAGGGTAATAGATTTTTCGCCCGCGCTTCCCAAGTAAAATATTTATAACGTTTGTAATTTGTATTTAAATCAGTGCTTAAAGCAACCAAAAGAGAAAATGTTAAAGTTAAGATAATGAAATATGAACTTCAACTCGGCATAATTGAAAAAATTCTCTTATATGCAGATTTAAATTAAAAATTATTTATATATATATACATAGATATTTTTATATTTTTTGAATTATATCAATATATATATCTATATATACATAGATAGATCTATATTGATATATAGATCTATATATAGTTTCCTAGCTTTTCGGTCCACGCGCTAGCTTTGAGGCCAGCGCGAAGCGCGGGCCGAAAAGCTATAGTATACAATAGCTTTAATAGCCTTTTTTGAAACATTTAAATTTATATTGCACTAATTATTATTGCACAAAATAAATCATTTTATCCATGCACGCATATATCCACTTGTTTTACTTAAACTAATTTTGTCCTACCGGTCTTAATCTATTTGTCATCGAACAAATCTGAGCTAGCTTAAAAAACTTCCAACAGTTGCAAAATAAACGTGCTGCTGAACGTGGCCATTGAAAGAACAATTTATACATGTGTTCCGTTTTGAAGAACTTCCTGAACTGGTGCAGTAATGCAATTAAGTTAGAGTGAGACAAAGTATATTTTGTTTCACTTTAACTTATTGCACGAATGTGCACCAGTTCAGGAATTTCTTCGAAAAAGAATAGACGTCATTATAGATGGTATATGCATAAAGTTTCTAGAACATTCTCACACATGTCTCAAAGATGTGTCGTAAACACGTTCAAAAGACGTAAAAAGTAGGAATTTTAAATGTCTTTATCTAAATGCAAATGTCTATCATTAAAACAAAACCTATTATAGAAACGTTTTGTTTTAATGATAAAGGCATTTTATAACGAATTCGGGCGCTTGCACTAGTGCACACTGAGTGCGCACTAAGGCTCGTTTATAATCTATTCTTATATTTAAAGTCGCTTAAATACACATTTAAAAACTTTTTAGCCAATAAAACAATCTGTAATACGACCTATATGGATACCTACCTATACAAATCATTTTATAGGCTAAGAAGTATTTAAGATGATCTGTAAATATAAAGCCCCTTGCACAATAGGCAATAGCGATAGCGATAGCGACAGCGACAAGGTTGCCGACAAAGCTATACCTTTGTCGGCAACCTTGTCGCTGTCGCTATCGCTATCGCTATCGCCTATTGTGCAAGGGGCTTTACAATTGATTAAGAACAAGCCTTAGTGCGCACTCAGTGTGCACTAGTGCAAGCGCCCGATTCGCTATTAGATAGACATTTAAAATTCTTACTTTTTACGTCTTTTGAACGTGTTTATGACATTTTTTAAACGTTATTTTATCGGAAAAGAAACGTTCCACCGAACGTTTTTCGAATGGACATTTTTACTCGATCATGAGAAACGTTTCTAGAAATCGGTTATAAAACGTTTCGGAAAGACGCTTATACATAAAACATTTCTGAAACGTGTATGTGCTACCTGGGGAGACATCCTCTACCATCGTCTCGACGTCTCTGCCTCGACATCTCCATAGTCCGTTTCGAGTGAGCAATTCGCGCGACTCATTTACTTATTCCGATACACTTGATACACTTGCAAACGCGTACATACGGCGCGTACTCGCGTAGTCGATTATTCCGGCAGCCCGCGGAACGAGGAGCAGGATTGCCAATCGCAGAAACGAACGCATTCCGAATAATACAGCACGAAGCACGGCGACGACATAAAGGAGGGCTCTCTAAACTTAGCCGGTCAACTTCGACTTTATTAATTTTTTTTTTTAATCGTTTGTTGGTCGTTTGTTGGTGATTGTTGGCCTAATTACAACGTTTGTTGGTTCTTAATTTTTTTTTAATTAAAAAAGAAAAATTAGCGTTAAATTAGCCGGAAAAATCTCATTTTTAATTAAAAAACGGTCTAATCGATGCGTAATCGTTTGCTAATGATTGTTGGTCTAATTTTAGCGTTTGTTGGTTTATTATTAGTCTTAAAAACGAAAAATGATAAATCTGAAGAATAGTGGCCTCCTCTGCACCGATTTCGTTGCGCATGCTCAGTGGCCGCACGCGCATGCAAAAGTGCGCGAATTTGAAATGTATGTATACTTATAATGCATATCACTTACAATTAGCTTTCAATGATGAACATATCTTATATAACATATCAAAGTACATGCGTGGGCGGGGGGGGGGCTTCGCCCCCCCCCCCTGCACCCCCCCCCCATACACGTGAACCTCGCTTTGTAAAGCGGGGAGCACACACTTCTACATAACGCATAATACGTAAGCATAAGAAAACTGATTGGTCTATTTCCTTATGCACATGGGTATGGACCAATCAATTTTCTTATGCTTACGCATTATGCGTTGTGCAGAAGTGTGTGCTCCCCGCTTAACTTGTAATTTATAAAGCCCGTATTCATAGCCAGTTTTATAGATGTTAGCCTTACATAGAAATAAACCTTAAGTCGTAGGCAAATAAAGCAATCTTCGATTACTTTAATGTGAGATAATTTTTTGTTTTTTTTTTCGTTTTCAAGACTAATAATAAACCAACAAACGCTAAAATTAGACCAACAATCATCAGCAAATGATTACGCATCGATTAGGCTTTTTTTTAATTAAAAATAAAATTTTTCCGGCTAACTTAACGCTAATTTTTCTTTTTTAATTTAAAAAAAAATTAAGAACCAACAAACGTTGCAATTAGGCCAACAATCACCAACAAACGACCAACAAACGATTAAAAAAAAAAATTAATAAAGTCGAAGTTGACCGGCTAAGTTACCGGAGTTATAAAGGAGCTGACGCTTCTAGTTAAACTGTGTTTATGGTGTATCGTTGCCAGAAGTGGGGGAATGGAAGCCATTATCCAGAAGAAGAAGAAGGAAGAAGTCAGCTGTGGCCAATCACGAGATGAGACTCGCGTCAATTGCGAGTTGTGAGTTGTGAGCGTTGTGAGAGACGCGAGTGACGCGACCAGGGTCAAACATCGGTGTGCACGATTATCGCGTGATAATTCGCCCGGATTCTTCGCTGCTCCTGTCATCATCTTCGAGGGCCATCGTCATATTCGTCATGTCGTGGCAAAGTGTGAGCTCGAGGAATGATTCCTGTATGAATAAGTGCCGCGCATGCATGAAGGAAGGCGGCAAGATGTTTCCCATGTACGATGATAAAGTCATCAGCAAGATTAATCTACCATACAAGCTCGCGCAGCTCACGTCCATTCAGGTAACGCTCGTTTGTTTCAGAATATCGCGCTTTGCTGTGCGATAATTTGCGTAGAAAATTTATAAAAATGCAAGACTTCCGCATCTAACCTCAACAAGCGCTTTCAGCGGATCTCTCAAGCCTGACCAATCGTGTCCACAGACGTGTCTAGTGCGTCTAGTACGTCAAGGAGGGATTTAATTTCATTGATCACCACGATTAATAATTCAATGTCAAATGAGTGTTTTGCATAGCATTGAAATTCAATAAAACTTCTTTATATTTACTATTCTGAGAGAAGCGATTATTTATTTCGCTATATAACTTAATTAGTTTACAGTATGCTAATAAGACTTTTTTCAACAGATTGATAGATTTGATGGATTGCCCAATATGCTCTGCTCAAAGTGTGCCTACCGAACTGATCTTTTATATAACTTCAGACTGCAAGTGCAAGAGTCAGACAAGAAACTCCGGATGATAGGTGAAACGCAAATGTGCACTGTGAAGGTATTGTGACGAACAATAAAAATAACATTAATTTATAATTTATATCTGTTGAATGACTTGCACAAGTAAATTTTGAATAATTTATCAGTATTGAATGATACTGTGTTATTGATGTCGAAGATTAATCCATATCTGAATAATATAAATGGTTAAAAAACAAAGTCATTTGAAAGATAGCTTTTAAGAGTCATTATAACGTTTGCACTTTTTTTTTTAGAAAGAAGCGTTGAGTGAAAAGAACGGAGATAGCAGTGTAGAAACAGATGGATCCTTGAAATTAAATACGTCAAGCAATATAAAGTCTATACGCAGTGCTGATTTTGAGTATATAAATGTTAAACTGACAGATGAGAAGTTCAAGGATGAAGAACAATACGAAATTGATGTATCTCAGTTGATTGAAATCAATGGCGGAGATAACAAGGAGAGTTTACAAGTGAGCGATCTCTTTTATAATATTATACAAGAAACTGATGAGAGCCAGATGGATGTACAGCTAGTGAAAACTGAGTTACCTGAGGAAATTTCGAAAATATTTACAACGCAGAATGTCGCAATAATGTATATATCAAAATCTGCGATTGACTCGTCAGCGGAGAACACGTTGATACTCGATCCAGAACAAGAAGAAATCGAAAATAGTAGCGATATATTTATCCCCGAAGTGGAAAACTTGACTGGACAGGAAAGCGAAGAAGCCTCAAGCAACGCGTGTATTTCCGATTCTGTGGAATCTGATACAACTAGAAGGAATAAATGCGGCTATTGGGAACATCAAGATACAACAACAATAATAAGTATTGGTGAACAAGAACAATGTGATATATCTCCACAAAATGGAGATAAAGAAACAAAACTCAATAAGAGCAGTTCTAACATTGAACAATCCATAAGAGCAGAGGATAGCGATGAATCTGATTCTGACTACTTTGTCGATGGTAAAGACAATATATTAGGCAGTGTGAGCGATGCGATTATACGGATAAAGGAAGTGCAGCAAGAAAATGGGATCGAATATCAATGCACATTGTGTCTGCAGAACTACGATCAACTAACGAATATATTACTGCACACCGTCGATAATCATGTCCCTCTCAGTGGTCCATTCTTTTGCATGGTGTGTGAAAAGGACTGCAAAAGTCATCGGGAGCTGCGAGTGCACGTGAAAACACACACTGGCGAGTTTCCATACTCTTGCTTTCTTTGTAAAAAGGCATACACCAAAAAGAGATATCTGAAGAGACACATGGCATGTCATCCCAACTTTTCACGGCACCGTTGCCTCAAGTGCGGTTGCCGCTTCAAGTCCAAATCAGAATTAGAAACTCATGCGACGACACATGAACATGTCACACCCTACGCTTGCAATCAGTGTACGCGTGTATTTAATCACAAAGGTAATTACAAACGGCATTTGATTAGCCATTTGGATCCTCAAGGCCTTCACTTACCCAAATATCCGTGCAATCATTGTGACAAACGCTTTCCCAACAATCGTACACTGCAAACGCATATACGGGTTCATACCGGTGAGAAACCATTCCAGTGTGACGTTTGTCATAAGGCATTCTCACAACGAGGCAACTTGTTGAACCATTCAAAGATACATTCGAACCCTCGCAGCTACACGTGCGAAGTCTGCGGTAAAAGGTTTGTAGCACATATATTCACAGTTCGGTATAAATAGGCAAACTTGAAAATAAAATATAATGATGCAAAAAATTATGTCTCAATTTACAAATGTTACAAATGTATATCATAATTATATATGTCATGATTCATAAAGGATAACATAAATGTATTAATTATATTATACTCTTCATATCATATCTCTGTTATGTTTTCAATAATATTTCAGTATCGTAAATTTCTTTTCAGTTTGGAATTATTTCCTTTTTATAACAATATCTGTGTATCTCATTGAATATAACGCGGTGTTAAAATTTTTATACGATTGTTACAGCTTCAATCAGCGAGCCACATTACGAGATCATGCATTATTGCATACAGGTGAAAAGCCCCACGTATGTAATGTATGTGGAAAAGCGTTTACGGTGAGTGCAGCATTGAGGAGGCATATGTTCAATCACGCTGATGGCAAACCGTTCAAATGTGAGAGTTGTGGCATGGGATTTGTCGGCAAATACGACTTACGACGACACATGCGAGTACATGAGGCTCGACCTAAGGAAAAGCGAAAAAGAAACGCAAAAACAGCCAATTTTCTTAAACCGAAATCAGAGGTAATTCATGTTGCATTGGAAGAACCAGATATCGAAACTGTGCTCATAGAAGTAGAAGAAGAAGAAGAAGAACTTTTACCGCAAAACGTTACGCAGACAATGCCTCAAGTCGAATCAGAAAAGGAAAATGAGAATGCACTGTTTAATCTTCAATCTTATAATTCAGTTTTATACAGTACAGCTGAGAGTAGATCGTGAATTATATAACGACTATTGCCTTTATTAGCAAACATTTTAAATCATATATTACGCATAGCCGTATCAGCCGTAGTCATTTTCCTTTCCTCTTCAACTTGCTCCGATGATACAGATGCAGCAATAGAATTTGTACAGCACTTTATCAAGGTATAGCTTTACTTTTTTTGAAGTTAATAAATAATTAGCTTTTCACATAAATATACATTATAATAAATATTTGAAAATGTATTTAATTTTCGAGATTGAGATTTTTGCACTGCTAACTGTATAAATGTTGAAAAATAATTTTATGATACTATTTACAAATCGTAAAAATATTTCATAAATCTTTTTCTTATAATTTCCATTTAGAAATAGCGGTATAGTAATATTTTTGTTATACATATATGTCAGAACATAATTATATTTACGCACAACATTTAGGTTAATTCAGAAATGTTTTGCATCTTGATTCTGGATATCTAGAATATTTTTAAGACACACGCTTTCTAAAAATTCCAAAGTTTTAATTATTTAATGTATAAATAAATAATTGCAATATGTTAGAAGTACTATAAATAACATTAAATGATTTTTACCGCAAATTACAAATAAATTATGAAAGAAAACGTATTTAATTTCTAGAAGTTCTTCATGAAATTGAATGTTAGTTATATATGAATGGCGGTCAACAAGTTAAAGTAAATCGTGAAAATTAATTTTTCATAATGATCAAATGGAGGAATCGTTAAGCCGGTATTGATATTGAGAAATAGATATAGATATTGTCGATTGTTTTGGCTGTTGATATAGATAAACAATAACTTGAAATGCAATTAAAGTGACGATTTATCATTGTACATAATAAAGAATAAATAAGCTTACATACTTTCGAGACAACTTCATATCGCAATCCGAAAAGAATACTGTCAATTCAAAAATTATCAATTTTGAGTTAAAAAGTCCATAAAAAGTATGCCTAAGATGTTATCTACATCTTATAATAGTGTCACAATTCTGTATGTGAAATCCGCTGCATGGGGCGGAAGTTTTTTTTTCTCCAAGATTGTCCTTTGGGTTAGAAAAATTAAGATGTCTTCTGCCCCTCTTTTAGGCAATGCGACACAGATTCTTCTTAGTCGTTCTTGACAGAAAGTGGTCGAGTTATGTCGACGAAGATGTATCGTCCTTGTCCTTGGTGAAAGTTGCGGCTCTCGCGATGTGTCTCTACTTTGCTCTGTCTGTTGCATTGCGAGAACACTCAATAAGGGAGGTGTGGCTGTTTTTATAAGGTCGGTCCATCTTGCGGGAAACCTGCCACGCAACCTTTTGCCTTCCGTTCGGCCTTGAACCACAAGTCGCTCCATTGAGCTTTCATTTCGTGCAATGTGACTGAAGAAGTTAAAAATTCATAATTGCACAATTGACGAAAGCTATTTATGGAGGATGGAGACATTTGTGCGATGCACAGTTCAGGGGATCCTTAGTAGCCGTCTCCAGCACCACATTTCTAAGGCATCAATTTTCCGTCGCTTTTGTAGCTAATGGTTCACGTCTCCGCTCCATAGAGAAAAATTTGAAAGACAAGGCATTTCACGAGTCGGACTTTGGTATTTTTAGTTATTCTGCTGTCTTTCCAGGTTTTTACGAGTCTTTCCATTGCAGAAACTGCCGCAAGAAGCAGTGATCGCGTATTTATTTTTGTGATGTTTATTTAATTCTTGTATATGTATATCACTCCTCTGTCTTTTAATGTATGCATTGTATTTTTACATTTATTTTTCGCAAAAGCCAATTTTTCTTCAGTTTAACTGACGGAAATCTACTTTCGGAATTTCGTTTGTTGTTCTTATTTGTTATTCTTTAAAGCATTTTCAACTTTTTGGCACAACATTTTGTATCTCGATACATTATTTGCGCCGTTTTGAATAACATTCCACATATATGGTCACACATATAAATATTGTCTTGCACGAAATCATATGAAAAAGACATTGCTATATGAAAAAAAAGTTTTATTATAACAAAATATCGTCATCGTAATTGCGTTAGTTATCTCACAATTAAAAAAATTAATTAAATTTGTTTTTCCTCTCTCCTTAACCCTTTAAGGCCCACACATCGATCCCGTTGGAGTAAAATGTTATAATTCATAAGATAGTCTTAAAAGACGTCCCTGATGAAAGTTTTTTAGTTAAAAAAAATTTTTTTTTAGTTTTTTTAAGTTTTTTTAAGTTTTTTTTTTGGTTGTCAGTTCAAAACTACACATTTTTGGTTTTTTTTTTTAATGTATATAATTATGTACTCTGGCCCCTGAAGAGTTAAAACTGTGAATTTTTTAGTTGTGATTCTTGTCGGAGTGCGAGATATAATGTATACATTGCAGTATTTTTTTTCTATAATTGTTATCCGTATAATCGAGCATAAACGAAAATAATATTAAAACAGTAAAAATTGAATATTATTGTGTCGTTTATGTACGTATATGTCTATGAAATGTCTAAAATTAAAATTATATTATCTATAATTTAAGCTAATTGAAATTTTTTGGCAGTCACGCGAACTTCCGTAAGATGGTGTCAGTTTTTAATAATATCTCGTCGTTGCATGAGAAATTTGTAATCCTACTAGTGAAAACAAAAAGTTGAGTATACTAATAAAGAAGATTGATTATATATATATATATATATATATATATATATATATATATATATATATAATACTATTAATATGACTTATTATTATTATTATTATTATTATTATTATTATTATTATTATTATTAAACTGAAATTACTATATGTACGATTTGTGTTACCAAAAGTTTTTGTACGATAGTGTTTAATATTTCAAAGCCTAGTCTTAGAGGAAATTGTCTTGATTTTTTACATGCTTAAAAAATAAAAATCAACTTTCGAAATTATTTTTTAGTAATTATAGACATAAACTAGTTTTATAATCTATATATATTAATAATAATAAATTGATGTCCATTTTTATCAACGCAGGTTAATTTTAATCTTAGTTTAATTTACTTTTCATTTTTTCCTAGTTCTAAGTTAGAAAGTAAGTTAAACCGAGATTAAAGTTAATCGCTACATTTGTAGAAATAGACACGAATCTTTCAAGTTTGTATCACGTTTTATCGACTGTAGAGATAAAAGAGTACTATTTCTTGACCACAGAAAGCGCCACGCATGTTATTCACGATTCACTGAGAATCAGTACTTTTTAAAGCAGTGATTGATAATTAAGAAATCTGTTTACATGGTCGAGAAATATGTTTCAAGTTTTCAAATAATTATAAGTAAGACGTTCCGCAATTATTTGAATAGGAATACTGTGAAAAATTAATAAATAATATACTTCTACCCTATAGTTTATTTGATACAAAGTGTCTGTTTGTGATTATTTTTAACAATAATTAGTCTGGAATTTTTCGATCTTTTGTCCTTTATAACATTCTTTAACACTGATTAATATTATTAAATAATTAAATTTTCTATACGTTCTAGCTTTTTTATCACCCACTAGATGTCGCATTCAGTCTACCATGTCATTAAAAATCGAAGATTTTGTTTACTTTTTTCATTATTAGAAGAGGATACGAATAGAAACGATTATATATTAACGATACTTCTTTATATTAATTAACAGGTATTATTAATGGCTCAAGTGTATTATTGTAGTTGGTTTACCGATTAATTATCGGTAGTTGTTTCATAAATGAAATAGTTTGTAAATTCATAGTTTGGAAATATGAATCCTGAAGCCGTATGCCGATTCAGTAATATTAGATAGTAATTAAATTAATTAATTACATGCGTGAAACTCGAAAAGGTTTCATCAACGTACACATTTAATAATTCTTTAGGAATTGGATTGTAGGTTAATTGATTGCAAATCAATTGTTTGTTTTGTAGTAAATAAATATCGAACAAATATATCTTGGCTTTATTTAGAAAATTTTTATGAAGTAAAATACATGTAATAAAACTAATTATTTGTAATTTTTTAACAATAGCGCATTTGAAAATTAATGTAATTTTTTTCGAATTATTGACACTACTCTCCCTCCCCTTCTTATTTGTTTTCATCAATGTTTTTTATTTATCTTACATACGCTTGATTTAAACCAAAATCGTATGTTCTAATAAAATCGCGGAATAAAAAATGTTTTTTTTATAAATTAGATCTCTTTATAAAGAGACTTCGTATTAAAGATATGTGATATTTAAATCTGGTATAAAAATATAATATTTTTCCTAACGTAAAAAAAAATCAACAGATCGTAACGCGTGATTATTACTATATGTAATTATGAAGTATTAAATAATAATTATTAATGCGAAATAGCCAGTGAGATGTATTAACAAAAGAATTTTCAAATTATTACAAAACTATGCATGAACTACAACAATCTAAAATAATGTGTCTATTCGCACTGTGAATGTATCTGTGCTACATGAATCGTAATCTTTTTAACAGCTTTGTGATCGAATAAAATCGCGATTGTACATATTCTACGTTTTTCAACCGATATGAATTGAAGCAGAAATTTTCACGATATTTTCGAGACCAAACACTGCTTTATTTCAATTTTCTTATGCAATTTACAATTTACATATAAGTAGCGCTCATTGTCAACGTATGGAAATCTGAATCACGTTCAAAATGGAACACGGCCAAACGTTTCATTGGATCTCTGCCGTCAGCGCGTGTTTAAACTTTCGAGAAGAAAGCAAGCGAAAGAGGGAACGAGGGATTCGAGCGGCATGTCATCATGGAACGGCACCGAGGCATCGGCCGAAATCGTAGCGCGCGTTTTGCGGGAACCGTCGAACACACGGAAATCACCGCGCGATGTTGCTGGCTGCGCGTCCCGTGCGCAATTGAGAGCCGCGGCGAGCGTCGCGCGTGGCTGCGCGGCGCGCGACTGCGCAGGTCACGCATGCGCGGCGACGGCTGAGCAGCCAGCGGTCGGCTACGGTGGCGCCAGTCATGGCGGCTGAAAACACACGCGCACGCTGCTACCGCCGCCGCCACCGCCGCCACCGCCGCCGGTCGGTGCCTCCACGCCTCTACCTCCTCGCCTCCGCCACCGCCACCGATCCCGCGACTCGTGGGTAAGTACCCTCACACTCCACGCTCCAATCAGTCTGCACTCGCATGTCCACGAGGTTGCTCGCACGGGCCTGGCGGCATCCTCTCTCTCTCCCTCCCTCTCTCTCGCTTCGCTCGCTCTCGTACCTCCCGTTCTGTCACATTCTCTGTCTCGCTCTTTCCCCCCTCTCTCTCGTTCGACAGTCTATCTGTCTCTCTCCCCCCCTCTCTCTCTGTCGCTCTTTCATTCACCTGACTCTTGACGCGAGCAGTGCGTTACATAGCACGGGGGTGATACCGGTCGCCAGTCGAGGTACTGGTCGCGGACACCACAGCCGTGGTTGAGGTTAGGTCGACGGACCTGTCGGGTCGTAGTAGTGGCGGGACGCGGCGCGGCGGATTTGAATTTTCGAACCCGCGGTTACCCGCGCCGTGCTTTTACGCGGCACTCCACCGCGGGGTGCCCGCAGATCGATTCGCGCGCGCGTCGCATTCGGAGGATCGCGGACCGTCGTCGCCGTCCTCGCCGTCCTCGTCGTCGTTGTTTTCCTGCCAGACGGCTGCGGACGGGTTTCGTGATTGTCGTCTCGTCCACGGCAACCACGGGCAGCCGTTGCGCGCGCCTGCAGATTAGGTGAGGCGACGTTAGACCGGACGCGCGTTTTTCGAAAACGAACGGAAACGCTCTTGTGAGGACGATGCGCCGCGAGTTTTTATCGTCGTCGTCGCCGCCGCCACCGCCGTCGTCATCGTTGACACTGTTACTGTCGCCGAGGTCGCACTCGCGTCTGGTGGAAACGCGCAGCGACGGAGACGAGCAGCGGGCCCTGTGAGGTTTCTGTGAATGTTCTCGGACAGCCGCGTGCCGCGGCTAGCCGCCGCGCATCAGTTTCTCAGTGCACACGAGGAAAACGTACGCGTGCTGGTGATCAACATGTCAATTTCTGCGCCCGGGAGCGCCACGCGGAATCCCTGCCCGGTTTCCGCGTGTCGTGTCGCGTCGGCCCCGCGTTATTGTCGTGAGCTCGCGTGGTACCGCGCGCTACGCGTCGCGAGAGCGTGTTTCGCGGCTCGGGCAATGAGAACACGTCGTGGTCTGCAGAGAGAACATGCTCCGAACACCGTCGCTCCGAAGAGCGGAGCGTTTGGTTCGCGCGATTATCTCGCTTCGGAGTACACCTGCTGTTGACGAGAGTTCCGCGCGTTAACGACGATGAGAATGTTATCGATTAATGTTATCGCGGATACGCTACGACAAAAGTGGAACGATTACGAAAAATATAGGGCTGTTTTATTCTTCGACAGCTTCGAAGCTTTGAAGTTAACTTCGAACCTTCGGAATTTAAGGTGTCTCTTCGAAGTTTCGAAAAATATATATTTGCGACATAAGCGACACAATTGCAACATTGGAAATTTTATTCGCATTTTGTCATATATTTTATAAATGTGTGCTTAATGCGGTACTATTACTATTATATTAATTAATAATTGTATAATTTTGATTCTTCGAAGCTTCGAAAATTAGAGGATCGAATATCGAAGCAAATCACCAACCCTAAATTGGAAATGTCATTAGATTACCGTACAGAAATCTTAAAAATTTATCCGCGCGTATCATTATTCGAACGTTAATATCGGATCGCGCTAAATTTACGCTATTCGTATTGGCTGATTAGATAAACGTTACAGATATTGGCAGCTGTCAACCGACTGTTTTATGAACGATTGACACGAGATTCGCATCTCTTTAATGCGACTAACGAAACTCTTTAGCAAAATTTTGTAACATGCGACTTACATTATCGAATTATTCCTGCATACTGTGAAGTGATAACGAGATATCGTCAGAAATCCATAGACGCGCGGCAAACGGTTACGTTTTGCAAATGCGGGAACATGAAACTCTGCAGAGGTATTGCGTAATTGCATTTGAATACGCACGGAAGATAAAAGGATTCGTGCATGAAGTGGGCTCGAAACTCATTTAAACCCAAAATAATGTTTTCAATTGGTTGTCAATCCGATTGCCTTTATCTTTTTTTGTATGAAATGATAAGACGTTGGATACATCTATTGGTTTAAATACTTTTAATACTTTGATCATACTAAATTGCTAATAGACTGATAAAGTCAATATCTATATTACATTGATTGTAATTTGATCCTTCTACATTATTCAATAATTGAAAGTTTAACTCAAGAGAGTTATGTTATTCGAGCGACGCAGAAATATACGAAAATAATATTTTTTTTTACTCTTGATTTAGATTTTTTATTGTCTTAATTCTTAATTGTGATTTCAGATTGATGAAGTAAAAATTAATTGATAGAAACACAAAAATTAGAGTCTTCAAGTTTTTTGTCAAGTCAATGTTCGCAAAATTGTTGTGCACAATATTAAGCTTCGAATTTGATTGCTACTCCTAAAAATGAGCATTTACATGCGCAGTTCTACTGACGTAATCACCATTTTTCATTACCGTTAATATTTCGCACGCGCGATTTTCTATATCGAGCGCAAGCATCGTTCAATCGCTGTCGCGAAAGCGAAGGCGATCTGGCATCGATCGGCGCAATTACTCGCGGATCGAATTCAATAGCTTTCTAGTTGAAAGGTTAGAAGTAGCAGAAATTGTCGGCAGATCGACACCCGATCCAACACCGGTGATTAATTGACAATCGCGATAATTAATGATACATGCGGTATACCGCGATCTCGTGCCACGACACGTTGATGTGTTCCATTAAATCGCGTTTTGCGGAAAGAAAATATCGAGTGAGTTATGAGCAGATCCGCTCGTATTTATTCATTTTTTATGGATAATTGCAGCGACTGTCATAACATTCTAGTTTGTTGTTAAATATTTCCGTTTTGCGTGACGTGAGCTTTTAAGGATTTTAATAGTTCACCTTTGTACATTTACTACTTCAAACAGTATATTTAACGTTTTTTAAACAATAATGGAAATTTATAGAATGAATAGATGTTAACATATTGATAATTTAAGAATTCATATACTGTAAATGCTCGTAATCTAAATTGCGGAATGTCAAGAGTTTAAAATCAGGCATCCTGAGAATTTGTAATGATCTAAGACTTTAAAATTTAATTAAGACAATGAAGTTTCTCTTATGTGAGTTTGAAATTTTATTGTAATAATTACCGTAAGAATGAGCGAACCTGAGATTCTAGACATTTCATTGGATTTTGTCGAGGTCTTTACATATTCAAAACATAATTTTACGATATGCGGCAAATATTCTAATATTCTAGAGGAAACTATTTCGAGAAATGTAATAAATTAAAGAAATAGTTAATAATCACACAAATACAGTTTTAAACGTAGACTATATCAATAGGGAATGTCGGTTGCTGCTGGACTTTATCTGACTATTTTATAATTAATTAAACTACTTTTGTGTACAACAGGTGCCAATACGAAATTGATAAAATTATAATTTCATTCCGCCGAGGAAACACGACGTAATTCTCATCGATGTAATTAATGCGCCACGACGTAATCCTCATTGACGAGCCGAGCTAATTTATTGAATTCACTTCTCGATCGGTGACCTCTTATTTCCATTTTTGCGTGTTCTCAAATTATAAAATCCGAATTGTTTGAAGTGCAATTTTAATGAAGATAAAATCCGTAAAAGAGATCAGAAATGGAAATTGACGGTGGAGTTAATTCGGTGGAGTTTAAATTATAAATTTACACGTACCATTTTTATATGCATTCTTTCTTAATGTTACTATGTATAACTTTTAATACACGAATTTACAAAGTCGTCATGAATTATTTGTTATCAATGACTTATTGAAAACTAATTATCTATTGATTTTTAACAACTTATTAAAAAAAGTAATTTAACAATCATTAAGATTAACAGACATTTATAACTAAAATAGATAAAGTTAAACTTTCTGTTAAGTTAGATTTTTATCTTCTTTGAGAAAGCTTTGCTAAAAAAACATGTGCGCTTTTATAAAATTTATAGGAAAATAAGCAAAGAAGGTCTATGAGAAATTAAATTGATGAAAATTCATCGATCGAGAAGTAAACGTATAACGTAAATCGCGCGAGGGGGGAATAGTCTATTCATAACTATATCTATCATCATAGCTATGAAAATCACGAAGGTCCGATTAATTTGTAAATTCAATTAATAATTATTAATTGATGAACCAATATAAACGCGATCGATGAAGTATGTCCGATTATCGCGGTCGCGTACCCGAGATTCCGAGTTCACGCGAAATTCTCTTCGAGTCTCGCGTTGCCGAACGCGAGAATCTAGAATAGGAAAACGATTAATCGACGAGAATCGACACGGAAGGAAGAAAACGACGATATATGTTTTAGATGGATAATTCTGCGTACGTACCGAATCACCTACCGCCGCCGTCTCTGGTCGTGTTCTCGCAGGCCGGAGGGCTGCCTGAGGCCTTGAGAATGCAAAGACCATTCAATCCACAAGTTAGTGTCCCATTGTCCTTACCCTTATGCCTATACGCCTCTGCATCTGCTTGCATTTACGCAGTTACGCTTATATTTACGCTTGCCTGCAACTTGCAACGCGCTGAAATGCCTTTTAACCCTTTGTCTCTCACAGATTTCGATTTTCTCGCACTCTAAGATTCTCATGTTTTTATGAAGAAGAAAATGTGATTGCGTGAACGATAGAGATAAATTAGATATAGAATATAGAATATAAATCGATAAATAGAGATAAATAGAGATTGAAACTCGATGTACTTATCTCTATTTATCGTGAATTGCGCACGGTGGACGTTGCGTAATTATGTGAGAAAAAAGTAATGTTCCTGTAATTTTTTAACCACATTGAAGTCGACGACGCAAGATTTATCGGAGAATTTGGAGGGTTAAATCATTTTCACGTTTGCATCATGTGCAACGGAAACTGCACCGCGATGATTCGAGCGTATCGTGTTTGACGGTAACATACGTCACTATTTGGCAGAAAAGCAACTTGAAATATGTACAAAATAAACAAATAACAAAAAAAAAAAAAGAAAATAATTGCTCGCATTGATTTCGATGAGCCCGTCGAATTGCTCGAGTTACTTTCATCTCGCTTTTACATATCTGTGCCGCTTTACACACGCGAGTACTAATTAATGCACGCAATGAATAGAAATTCGGTTGTGTGCGTGTGTATAAATGTGAATGCTCGAATAACAGTTAATATCAAGTCAATGATGCGCAACTTTCTTCCGTCGAACAAATTGTTACCTTTGTGTCTGTTTAGAATCAATTTATAAAGTGGAAAGAGTATAATTAAGAAGTGTAAGCTTAACTGAAAGTTAGTTTATCAAATGGTTGTTTTCATATCCGTTAAAAGTGGAAATATACAAATTAGAGCCTGAAGAGAAACATATATCATGCAGATTGTGCATCATTGACATACGTAGCGTGTGTGGTAAGCACTAAAAGCAGAGAAATTAAAACTGTTGCCAGTGGGATAAAGTAAGTATTTTCACACGATCAATGATCCGTAACAATAACTTGAATTAGTTATAAGCATTGTTCACGGAGCAGCTGTTTATTTAATAATTTAAAAAAAAATTAATCGTTAATAAATTTACAGCAATATTTCAATTAAAATATTACATTAAAATGGTGACATCACCAGCCTTTGTAATTTTCTTACAATTGTTTCCAAATTTTATACGTGGCACAATCGCCGGGCGCGCGTATATCGATAACGAATTACCGAAAATACCGTTATTAAACTTCCGATAATAACAAGACTCTTTTAAATACAAATTTTATATCGCACACATTTCTATCTCATAACTGTGATTGCCGCAAATATTTAACGAACGGGCGTCGCGGTTAATTATAAGCGTATTCCGCAGCGTTTTTAAATGCTTGAATATTTTTCATACGTGCGGGACATCAATCGGGTCCGGATAACGCGATGCAGATACGGAACGGTAGATGCAGATAGCGCGATGGAATGAGGGAGACAGCGAGAGAATGGGTTGCATCAAAATTCAGCATCGTTAAAAAATGAGATAATTTCGGGGGCGAACCTAATTGTGGTGGCGCGGTGACAAAATACGCTCGCGTTTTACCCGCCCGCGCGGAAGCGAGCGGGGAGCGGGGAGGGCGAGGCGGGGCAAAAAAAAAATAAAAGATTATTGCAAATATGCAAGCGACGCGCGTCGCGCGACACCGATCGCGGAAAAAAGGGCCGGGGGCCGCAATTAAAATAATAATGAATACCTAATAAATCACTGATTGGACCGCGGGCGCAAATATGCCGCGGCCGGCGAACGCGAACCTCATTTCCCCGTATAAAAGAATAATAAACTAATCGCGGCGTACTAATACCCGCGCGTGTAACTCATCGCCCGCGTCATTATCGGCCGAATGAAATGTTTATCCGGAAACCAGCTGTCCGTTCTCTCGCCGATGAAATCATTTCGATACTTCCATACCGCGTTCCCTTAGCCGCAGCGGGATGACGAGTAACACTTTGCGCTTTTACGGTCCGAGATGAGTTTGATATCGAACTTTATAACAATTCTACCGCATAATTATATCGACAACATTTTAACGTTTATGTGTTAAGGAAAAGTCAGTCCTGCATTGCTGAAAATCCACGTGAAATAAAATTGCGATATAATCCTGGAATATCCGAAATAATAAAAGTAACGCGAATAATCTTTCCTTTAAAGTCAAATCTCCTTTGGACTGTTACCGAGAATACCGCGAGCGTAACAACGTTTTCTCTTTATTTAACGAATTTAAAAAATAACTTTCTGAATATTTTTGAAATACGATGTCGCGCCAAGTACTTGTGCATAATTAAGCGTTGAAACACTCGCGTCATTACGTTTCTCGACGAAGTCGAGGCATATAGGAAATACAATGCACCGTTAAACTTACTTTGGCCACGTTTAAATACGATTCGATAATTCTAGCATTATAAATGTTACAAAATCCAACGCGTAGATGCTTCAGCCGAGCATTCAGTATGCGGCTTAATAGACTCGTCAATCACGGCGAATTGAATGATACAACCGGTACACGGGGGTGGAAAGGGGGGGGCGGGCCGCGGGGAGGAGGAGAAGAGCTTCAGGTTTTGACGGATTATTATAACACAGTGGTTTCGCGTTATTAACAGTATACCACCGCGCTGCTTTGATATTATATGCCATTCAGACGTAGCTGAAAGCGCGGAAATACCCACATGCTGCAAATGAGCTATCGAATTACGCGATTCAAACATTTTTTTTGCTCGTCGTATATACGCGAAATAGAGTTATCCCGTCGGGTCTGATAACACGAGGGCGGTTTCTCGGAAACCGGAAGTAAACGTCAGGATCTCTTTTGTACGTGCCACTAAAATTAATAGAAAATTAGAGATTAAATACGTACGGCTTATAACTGGCGATTGTAAAATCGATTACAAAATTTTCTAATGAAATAAAATACCTATGGAAAGTCTGTATTATTTGATAAAATCAATTGCAATGTCTCAATGTTTAAATATATCATATTAATATTGGAAATGTCCCAAATAAAGAATACTCGAGTTTCAAGAATATCTTGTTCTTTTCCTATAATTATATAATAACATAATTTATAGAGTGTATAAATATATGATTTATCTGAATAATTTTCTCTCTCTTTCTCTCATATTACTTACCATACATTCGCTTAATTAACTATTAATGAACGACTATTAAGTAACTAACAGTTAACTAACAGAAAGAAGCTATTTTTCTATAAAATATATTATTACATTATTTATTTCACTAATCCCTATAATGCTTTTATGATGCTTTACGATATGCTGATATAAAATGTAAAAGCTGTGTATAAATATTTAACCGTCGCATTTGTGAGGATCCAGTTGCAAGAGCCACTCGGTTTGCATCTCTTACCAATCCTTTTTCCCTTTCCGTTCGTTTCAGGTGACCGATTCGAAAGATCTGCAGGTGCCCTTCAGCACGGCGGCGTCGCTGGGCTACGGGCTGCATCACATGCTGCATCTGCCGCCGCAATTCCTGCATCCGCTCGATCATAGACTGCCCTTCGGCGGCTTCCGGCCCTTGGTGCCGTCCGCGTTCGCGCCCCCCAGCAAGTGCCTCAAGGTCGAGACCGGGAACGGCGCGGTGCCGGGGAACGGCGGCCTACCCAGCATCGGCTCGCTCTCGAGCATGTCGAACATGTTCTCGCCCACGTCCCTACCGGGCGCCGGCGGGGGTGCGGTGGTGTCTGTATCCGGTGCGGCGGCCGTTGCGGCCGCCGCTGCCGCCGCGGCCGGCCAGGAAGTCGGCGGGCCGCAAAGTCCGGCCGGTTCCGCGAGCCGCTCGCCTACCGGCACCGGCGGTACCGGTTCCGTGCCGAATCGTGGTGCTACGCCCGACGAGGAAGACCGTGACGCCAACGCCACACCGGGATCCGAGAACACCGAGCGATCCACTCCGGAGGAGGGACGGCCGTATAGACGTGAGTGTAATTAATATGCATGTCTCTTGCTTTCTTTTGCGTACGGATAATGATCAATACGGTATATCGATATCGCTGGAATCTAACTCGTATTTGAATTTTTAATTAACATTCGATCTTTCCCATAAGATTTTCAATTACATTACGTTATCGTATGCTTGATATTTGATCGTTTGTATTGATCATTTCTGTTCGTCGCTCGATTTTGATATCAGTTTCTTAACACTAATAGCGGTTGCTCGCTGAGCTTTTGTAACATATTAATGAGACATCTCTCCGAGAGAAGCATAAAATGTCACTGAAATCTTCAACCCGTAAGATATACATACCCCTATTGACGTAATCTCGAAGATAACCATGCGGATTTTCTCCGTTCACCATAAACATTTTCCCTATTAAACAAACTCAGCTGCTTATCCGAAATTTTCAAAACATACCGCGGGTATGTATTCCAAGAGATAAGAAAGGAACACATGTGCCGTACTGTTTTAGAACGCGATCTTTCTCGAGTCGCGGGCGGGGTCGGCGTGGCTAACCCGTATATTTTTTCGCGTTGACCCTGACATACGGGCGGGTTAAAGCCGGCTACATTAGGAGCAGAATCGTCGAGATTTGTATGCTTAATCTACCTAAGTCGTTTATTTGAGCCCCCGGCAACCGTAACAGCTGTGCCACGGACAGCCCTGAAGAGACGCGTTCACGCGCGCGGAGGGCTTGCCCTCTCTCTCCCCCCCCCCTCTCTCTCTCTCTCTCTACCGTGCGTTTGTTTATTTTTCACCGTAGTCTTAATTACCGAAAGATAGAGCCATTTTTCCCCGGTCGCGGCGTCGCTGACCGCTTTTTCCGTGCTCTTCAATGTACGCCTTCTTTCGGATTTGCATTGTCGAGATAAATTATCATTTTTAATAATATAACACGATGTAATACTCTCTGAAGAATTTAAATTGGATTTGATTTAGCTTGAAACAAATTGTTAAAGAGATTATCCAAACAGATAATAAAATATTCGATTTTGCCATTTTATTATGAAAAGAATGCATTGATTATGATTGCTATAAAATTTGATTAGTATTTTTTAATTTGTACTTATTTATGCTGTTTGTGCAATAGCTCCTATTTCAATGATAATTTTATATGCAGACTGTTAACGTTTTTGATGACTTCAAGAAATGATTAATACTTTTGTTTATTAGTAATATAAGATGGTAATAATATCTCTCTCAGAAAAAAAAAAAACAGATTGTGCACGCCGAACTCAACAACCTCGTAAGAAATCGTACGTTTCTCCGTACAAATTAACCGTCGGCGAAAAAGCGCGCGACGATGGTCAGTTCGCTCGCTTTTCGTCGGCTAATTTTCGTTTGATTGCGAAAGAGAAAAGGGGTTGGAGCGGCACGAAAAGTCTCCCTCTTCGCTTCTATTCTTTCTCTCTCTCTTTTTTTTATTCCCACGTAGTTGGGTGCAGAGATAACGACGCCCTTTGACCGCCACGCCGCGTCGCGCACACACCGTACTGCTTGAAATGCGACGTTAGCGCGTTGCTAATTAGTTGGTACCGACTTTGTGGCAGTGCACGGCGCGCGTTGCGTTACGCAACAGGGAACAGTCATTGCGGAAAATTATTCGCATGATTGAGAGCGAAGAGTCAATTTTAATTACGGGAAACGCCGTACGAGTTTTTTTTTTGGCGCTAATTATTTGGATAAGTTCTAAATTTAAAAAACATATGTATATAATATTTCTCATCGTTGCGTTGAATCTCTTTTTAGTTTGAAATCCCTTTGACGCGTTAAAATTTATTGCTAACCATATGATTCATGATGCGCCGGAGATATTATTAATATATTGTTTGATATCTCGAACGTCGAACGCTATTATGCGAATTGGCCGCGTACATACCTATTTTATACTCCATATATAGTGCGGTATTTTCATTATACACTCGCGCGTCCTTTTTGAGCCGCTCCGTGAAGGGTGCATATATAGAGACGCGGTTGACATACACTCGCGCTCGTGCTTCATCGCTATTTATGGCAAATAATCATACGCGACTGTATCGCGCAATTTACATTGCGTTTGTTTGACTCTAATGGCGCGGCAAAAATATCAAGTTAATATTGACTCGCGTCTGTAATGCGTGTGTTTAGCCGCATCCCACTAGTTGCTATAATCGACTATCGTCATTTCGATAATCGGTATCGTTTCTAAATTTTATTATTGATAGAAAAAAAATCACGATACATGTTCCTGCGAGATGAGATTAGATCTACAATCTTTGAATTAATTCTTATTTTTAATTTTTTTTTTTTTTTTTAATGCAATGGTTACATTATTCACGCGTCCGAATATGTTCCAATGAGATTTATCATTATATCTTATTGTTATTACTTATTATTATAAAACACGAGACGATGTAATTAATTCTTTAATCGCTACGGATGACAAGATCGCCAGCAACTTTTGATGATTAGAAGTTGAAACAAAATCACCCAGCAAATCGGTCTGTAATCAGTTCACCGGTGTAGTGCGGAGAATACCGGCGAGCAAGTAATATACGCATTGTATCGTTCATGCTCGCGTCACTCCCGCGAACGCGTGTACGACATCGGCTGAGGGGGGAGGGGAGATATGCGATGTTTGGTTCGCAGCCGGGGATTGGAGTGTACAATCGTATACCGTTTGGCAGCCTGTTTGAATGTTTTGCGACGAGTTTATTCGAGTTATCAATTTCCTGGCAAATATCTGCATTTCCGCGCGCTCCACGTTTCTCCCTCTGTCGTTCTTCCCCTGCTCCCCATTCTCCGTCCTCTATATCGCGCCTGCAGTAGCATTGCGTAACTGCGGCTTTGCCAAAAGGTGTAAACTGAACCTATCCGCGAACCAACAATAGTTGATGGGGAAAGAAAGAAAGAAAATAAGCGCCGTACTTTTGTTTAGAGAATAGCCTCTATATATTTTACAGATTAATCAGATTCTCTCTCCCTCCCTCCCTCCCTCCCTCCCTCCCTCCCTCTCCCCCTCGACATATGCGTGCATACGAATAAAACAAATAGTAATAAACTTGACGAAATTACGTGTGCATAATGGAGGAATTGATTGTGTGTGCATTGATACATAGATATTATTGCAGTAACTCTGAATTATCGTGCACTCAGAAAATGTCATACAAGCGTTAGTTTTTTTTTTGTTATCTTTAAATTTTTTATATGTTTTTATGTTATCTGTTTTATTGTCGTTATTAATTAATTTTGGAATTCGCGATCCTTATATAGCATCATCAGAATTGTATCCGTGTGAAATGGATGTGCGACATAAAAAGTTGCGAAACGTTTTAAAGTCGAAACGATATAAAGGGTCATCAAAAATCATTGATAATTCCGGGGAAAAAATATCAGGGCTTGTTTTCGACATACGTGTGATCGCTTTAAAACGGGCGCTTTCCCACGTAAAAGCGCATTGTAGGGGTGCGGCATACGACGCGACGGGCCAAAGGGCCACACGCGTGTATTAGCGCGTTATTCGTATTTTTTTTTTTTTTTTACGCACGCATAAATACGCGGCAATAATATAACACAGGGACGCCGCTCTCGTCTCGACGGTCATGAAATGGCAAACATAAACCGGAAGCGTCGTGATTTTTAACTCGCCGCGAATGTATGATGTCGTTTTTTTTCCAGCTTTGCGTATTTATATTTGCGCAATTTTCCACGAATCTCACACCGAGAATCGTTTCCATGCGCGTTGTTTTAAACGTATGATAAAAATGCAAACTAGGAATTCTTGAAAAAAGTGAAGTAAAATTACCTCCACGAGACTTATCACTATTATATTGCTGAGTCTTGATAAAAATATTTAGAGACAATTCTTTATTTGTACTTGATAATTAATCTAATATTATAACAGACTGTTCAGTTTTTTTTATAAGTAGATATTGAAATAAGTTTTTTTTTTTAAACGAAAAAGATTCGTAAATTTGAAATATTGTATTATGATGTACGCATAAGAAATGTTTATGAATATTATTAGATTTTTGTTAGAGATAATTTTATAAAAATTAATATAAATAGTAACTACATAATCCTTAGGTATATATATCTATGTATATGTGTGTGTGTATGTTTAGTTTTTTAGTACATAGTCATCCGAAACTACGTCAGAAATGAAAAATCAATAGAGAATCTTTCCATTTTTATATCGTGCCATGAATAACAAAATAAAAAGTTTCTTTCAAGTAATATTCCGCAATAAGTACGTAAAAAATGTATCGTTACCAGTGAAGTGAGTCAAAAAAAAATTATCGAAGTGCGAAGTGTTAAAAGGGTAAAAACGCGGCGCACATTGTGCATCGCGTATCACGTAAATTATTGCTTCTTGAAGGAAAGCAGTTAATATCATGACCGTTACGACTGTGTCGTACGTCACGAGTAAAAGCTCATATAAACGTCAGTTACGTCAATCATTCTTTAATGGGAATGAATTTTCGTCGGTCGCCGCTAAATCACTATTGGCCAATAACCGTTTACCGTTAACAAAACACCGCGTACGTCGGCGTGCTGAATTGATGTACCACTTCACCAATGAGATGTAGTATAAATACTCGCAGACGTGATGCTGCAACTATGTTAAGCAATCGAGCGAGCGGGGTAAAATCGAATTTGCATGTAACGCGCGTAATTGCTATAGCAGTAAATCGATTGGAAATTAATGTCTCTTCGGTTCGTCTATTGGATATTCTAAATACTAACGAATTTTATTAAAACGACGCAGTGTGTACACATAAACGGAAAAGAATTTCCATAAACGCAAAATTAAATATATTTCCGTGTACAGTATTAACATTGCTTATACCCTATGTTTATCAATTACGTTTTGAATTATTTATATAATTCTTAAGTCTTCTTTCGTGTTTCCGTTTCTTGATTCTCATGAATAATTTATTACTCTAAGAGTAGTACAGCATATATATATGAATGGAACAGTCGCGGTTTATTGCTTTTTCGTAAAATAATTACAGCATTCGTGGATGTACCTTCCTCACAAATGACTGCCGCTCGAACACATTCGCCAACGCGCGCGTAGAAGTTTCCCTCATTTGTATTCTTAGGGCGAGCCGCGAGCCGGTACCCACGATTTACTATCACGTCGTACGAATTATTTAGTAATCAAATTTCGCCCGGTTACCGAGGCTTCGAACGGCGCCACAGAAGGGTGGTCGCGTCGTTGGCTGCTTTTACGATGATTTCTCTATTTTACGGTGGTTGCGTGAGAAGACCATTAGGCAGCCATCGAGATTCGGTGTAAACGTGCCGCGAAAACCGCTTTTAAGCCGCAAAAATTCATGCTTTTTTTCCGCGGAAAATTATTACCGAAAAATGCGAAAAACGTGATAGAGCAACATCGCTCGATAATCCTTCGATAAAAATATATTAGAAAACGTACTGTATAAAACAAATACTTTCGATTTAAAAAATACATATAAAAATATGAATATTTCGGAAAGAACCAAGAAATGAATAATCTTAATCTTAAATTTTAAGATTCCCAAGTTCTCTATCTTGGATTTATTTAGAGAGATCTTTACGTTATTAGATAATACATAACGTCACTTTTATATGTGAAAATACAATTTTATATCGATTTACGCGATTTTTTTGAAGACGCGTCGTTACATCTCTCTCGGTTCGACTTTCACCAGCCTTTAAAAGAGATGAGCGGAATTTGCCCGGCGATAATATGCGTTTCGTTATTTTCGTTATTTAAAAAATAAAAATTTCATAGCTGATATCGCGACCCAGATAACTCGGCACCGGCCGTGGCTGAACCAACAATTCGTTACTGCGGATTATCCAGCTGTCCGCGTCGAGAAAAGGCGAGTAACGCGAAACTCATTATGATGCAGGAATAACGAGCCACAGTATAGATTACCGGATTACAAACGAACTGGAATTATTGAATTACAAATGATTCCTCCGATTCCTCCTCCCATGCTATCCCCGATATTTTGTTTCTTCGTTATTATTTTAAGATACGGCTTGCCGCATTGGCATGCATTTAATTTTACTCATACGATCCCGTTGACGCAAATTTGATTTCAAGGTGGAGCCCATTTTACTTGTTATCCTCCTCACGGCGACCACTACGGTCATCTTCAGAATTTACGAATTTATTTATGATTATTAACGATAATTACAAGCGTGCGCGTCAATCACAAAAGTTACTGTTACATGAGGAAATAATATTAATTTGGATCGTATTTAGAATCGATCCTTTTGGAATCTCTATGAAAATTTTCAATTAATAATTCAGTTATCATTTTTTCAAATAAAATTACGGAAATTCTGTTCCGTCATTTGCACAACGTAAATTCCAGGCATAAAGCATAAATTGCGAACGATGCACTCTCCAATGCGACCGGCCGCGGCGCGGCGCTGGCCCTTTGCGACTCGCTCGAAATCGATGGATCGAAGCGCGCAAAAAAACAGACGAACTGCCCCCCGTCTGTGACCCATATTACTTGGAAAATTTTTAATTGCATTTTTTTCCATCGACAAAGAGGGCCGACACGCGGTGGTGTGCCTTACAGGTCGCGTCGCATCCATCGCGCGCGCGTTCGTTTGTATTCGACGGGAGCGGTTCGCGAACGAATGGCGACATTGCGAACGGACGCGCCACCTCGACGCGACCAATTACCAATCACTCTCGCGGAACAATAAAGCAAAACCGTGGAAAAAAATTCCCGTCAAAAGTATCGCGTTTCATATGCACCTAGCGCGCTCCCCGCGGAGAGCCCGCGGTGGCGTATAACCGTCGCGCAAAAATAAAATTAAAAGCTGAATGCTGCGGGAAAAAACGCACTATCGCGCTGGTCTCCTTTGTTTACGGAAGAAAAATTCAATGCTCGCTTTTGATTTTCGAATGATTCGGAACTTTATATTAATCGTATCGCGCGCTTTCCCCCCGATAAAGTGGATGTAAATGCAGTTTTGGAATGTCGGTAGCATATCTCTCTGACATTTTCTCATCGTCTCTGTGAAGACGATAATAAAATTCTTTGGTAGATATACCGGACATCAAAAGTGACTGTTGATAACTCATTTAAGAGTTTTATTTTCTCGATATCATTTTTGTTTTATTGCCCGAGAGCCACTTTTCGTTGCGTCACATATAGATACTATCAATTTAACGGCGCGATAATGTCTAGTGGAGTTAATTCACGGATGTGGGCCCGGTGGAATGGCCCGGCCCAATAACACCACTCTACATATATGACCGTCAATCCAACTTCAAAGTCGGCTACTTTAAAATACTATACTATCTTATCGCTTCCATTTACTGTTTTCGTCAGTAATATCATGGTATTTATTAATAGTAAATAATAACTTGCCTCTCAGAAATGTGATTAAATCGGATAGGACATAGGACGTAGAAAATAAATAATCAGGTAGAAAACGAATTTTTAAAATTGAGATAACCAGGAAAAGAGTGAGAGAGAGAGAGAGAGAGAAAGAGAAGAAGCGAATGTGCAAAGCAGCCGTCATCGATCTTGCGGAGGTATTTGGCTCGAGGAGACTCAAGAGGAAGAGGTGAGTTCCCCGCAAGAAGCGGGGGAGGATGAAGCGGAGAGGAAGGAGGACACTATTCATCATGGTCCGAGAGTGGTGCAACTGCAACTGCGGCGACGTGGAGTTCGCCGCGCCTCCACGCGCGCACAGTCGCTGTAGAAAGGTGGAAGAAGCAGATGGGATTGAGGGATGGAGAGGGAAGAAGGGATAGGGGGAATAGAGATGGCACACAGTACTGGCGGTGTCGTAGCAGGGAGTAAAATAACTGAGATACCGGCTGTATCCTCCTCCTCCTCCTCCTTCTCTTTCTTCCCCTCCTCCTTCCCCTCCTCTTCCTCCGCATGACTGCAACTAGCTAGGCGGAGCTCGCAGACCGAGCTCTATGTAATAGCTGCATTGCATTGGGCACCTAAAGACCTCTCCGCCTGCATTCTTGCGCAATAGAAACGATCTCCCGCGTCTTTCACCCTCTCGGTTTTCCTCCCTCTTTTTATCCTCTTTGTACACCCCGCCGGTATGTGCAACCCAACTCTGTGACTTATACGCGACTTATACGTAGTGTCCGCAAAAAGGTGCACAGTACGGTAGTAAGGCTTTACTCTTAAAACAGTTTGCGGACTTCATTTTTCTTTAGCGGACACTCGCTCTCATGCGGCTGGTTGTCATGAATATTTTTCTCTGAATGAATATATTCTTGATAATCATACGACGTCTTTTTTATTATTTACATAAGGTTAATTATTAACTGTAAAATATCTTGACATAAAATAATTGTGAGATAATGTAGCGCTGTCATGTTACAATACATGGCCAATACGGACAATGTGTAAAATAGAATACCAAATATTACCTACTTCGCTCTATAGGAAATATTTAATTTTTTAATTAAGTTGTATTTATCTCTTAACATTGAGGTCACTTTTTTCTGAAAGTTTAATTCTTTATTTCTACGTCTATTTCTTCATGCTTCATATCTTTCTACTCGAGATTCGACTCAAAATATCGAATTTTTAATATAAGACAAAATACAAATGAAATAAAGTTTCTGTTTCTTATAAGTATGGTTATGAACCACAAATCTGACGTTAATGAACATTACTTAGGAGACCGACCTTCTTTCAAGACCCGTTTCTTGTAATCAACTATACTCTTCATACATTGCTAGTAGTATAAAATCACGGATCTGCTTCTGTCTCAGAAGCCTATAGGTACATGACTCTCTGTGCATTTGTCAGGTCGACGACCGCCCTCCCTCGATTTCTATCCCATGTGGAACCGCGATCGTTTCACCTTTTCCTCTCAGCTATCCAGTCGATGTCGTATCTTCCTCTTTTTATCCTCTTCGCGAGGAACGAGGATACTCCGTTCATGAGAAGGGATTACTGATTTCCTCGCGCGAGCGCGCGCGTGTATGTATGTGTGTGGTTGGTAATTTTCTCTTCCGTCTTCCGTCTTCTATCCCGCCGTTTCCGCGCTCGTTTAACGATCTGGCTCGCGCTGCTAGAAATAGAAGCTCCGCCTCCTAGACCAGAAACCGAAGGCCGGGTGAGAGAGAGAGAGAGAGAAAGAGGCAGGAAGAGAGAGAGGAAGTGTAGAGTTAAAGAGGAAGAGGGAAAGAGAGGTATCCTCCTCCGCAACGTGGGAGGACGAGACTCCTTGCGAAGCCCTGGGCGTGGTGAGGGAGGAGCTTCCTATACTGTATACGAACTCGTTTATATCCAACAACGACGGCCGGATGCAGCCGACGTTGGCGTCGACGTCGCCGAGACCGTCGGCGTCGGGATTATGACGCAGTCCGCCAAAACCGTGCGTCATTGTGTTTAATTCTCGATTCATGAAATATTTTCCTGCTATTTTGAGATTATTATTATGCAAAATAATCTTGTACAACTGTGAGAGCTTTTTTTTAATTTTTCATTGACGGTTATAATTAATACATACCATCATCATTATCCATCGTATAGATATCATACTTTTTTTTTATTGTCGAAAATACGGTGAATAATGATACTAGCATTGTTCACAGCGTTTTCACAATTAGAAAATTAATGTATGGCGGAGAGAGCGCCACGTATACACGCGAAGGCAACCGATATCTTGCGAGTATATACATATTTAAATACAAATATACTCAAGTAAACATACAATAGGTTTAACTATATTACAGGTGAATTCTGTGCATTCGGTTACATTCGCGCGGAACAATGGAACGTACAAGCTCGAAATAATTTTAATCAAAGACGTTAATTTCAATTTATGATTCACGGCGGATTCGACTGGGCTTTAACATAATTTAATGAAATTCGGTGCTAATGCAACATATTTGGCATACGTATTCCGTCGGATGGAGTAGAGTTTCCCTGTAATTTTAATTAAAAGTATTGATTTAAATTCTACGTACTGCTACATGGCTCTCTACATATTAATTTGATTCATTTAACGTGCGTCGTCAATTTTATTCCCATCGAGTAATCTGTAATCGCGATGCAGTCGCGAGGATATCCTTTTTAGAAGAGCTCCGAACGAACGCGCGCTTGCAAGGAGCACTTCTCGTGCGTTTAGGTATAACTAACCTTTTTTCGCATGTGAGACACTATCCGTTGCGAGATAACTTGGTGTAAAAGTGTTGGCACATAGAGAAGATAAAATTTGCCGTAGAATCTGCCAATCTCGTGTAACCCGATGAACACGAAACTTCGTAATGAATGTAACGAAGAGGGTTAATTTAGATTCGCAGTAGAACTGAATTTCGAGCTTAATGAAATCCGGTGTATATATGATTAATGTACGACTTGATCGAAATTTTATTTTACTTTGTACCAGTCATGGCGCATCTTTTTATAAAAACAAGGGCATCTCGGATAAAAGCAGCATATTCTTATTATTTATTCCATAAGATGAAAATTTCAATTTATTCAATTGGAACTGAATCAAGTTCTGTCTTGCACTAATATGTAAATACTTTATTGCTTATCTAAACAAAACAAATGAAATACTTGATAAGCTCTCATCTTAGACAGTTTCTACCTTCGTTTGAACACATTAAAACAAATGTATTTAGTACACTTTTATTCAGCGCTTGATTTTGTGACGTCGCACGTCCTACGACGGACGCGCTCGTTTACGTGACGATCGCGACGCGAGCAACGACGAATGCGAGCGGAGGAGAGGAGCGGTGGGAAGGTGGGACGTCACACACGAAGGAAGGGTTAAACTGTACAGTTTGCCAATTTGCCGCAGGCGTCGTCGCCTACGGTAAGTGCGTAGAGGTGCGCCATGCCGTGTGCCGGAGCCGGGGCCGGGGCCGGGGCCGGGGCCGGGGCCGGGGCCGGGGCACGCCACCACGTTTAGCGGGCCGGGAGATGAAGTGCGCGAACGAACGAGATTCGGGCGAGAGGCTGATGTGCGGTTGAGGAGATTAATATGCGCGAGCGAGGCTCGCGCGCGGCCACCCCCGCCGGTATCCTCATCCTTCACCCTCGTTTCACCCGTGTCCGCGGCTCTTGCGCCACTGTCGTTTTGCTCTTCTCTCCCTGCTCTCGCTCGTCGGCCACCCCCTGCTTTGCCTCTCTCTCTCTCTCTCTCTTTTTCCCTTTCTCTCTCGTCGCAACCCCCGCGGTCCCATTTGCGAGTGGCGGCGATATATACACACGTATAAATCCAGCGGCGCGCACACGTGTATCTACCGTATACCGCGGCCGCCGGTCCTGGGCATTTAGTAATTTCTGTCACGAGCCGAACGTTCCCGTTCGGAACGTCAACTCACGTGTAACTGCGGAGCGAATGGCTGCTCACGTATGCGTCGAGCTTAGCCGGCGACCGCGAGAAGAGGATGGCCTCTGCGAGAAAATTCGAGCGTATCGCGACGCTGATGGCCTCGAGCCCTCGGGCCCCCGGCCCCCGCCACGTTCGTGCAAATAGTCCGCACGTGGAATATCGAAAGTGTCATCTTACGCGCATAATACAAGTGCATGCGGCGACATCCAAAGTAGCTAAATACTATTTATATTAACGTCAATATCGAGATGTAACTTCTTCTCCTTTCAATAGAAACGGTGAAAGAATTTGACCGTAAAAATATTGACCGTTAAATATATTTGCATTTGTATAGTAGGAAAAGATTGTTATCTAATCAAGTATTACGCAAGAGTTGAGAGTTTTATTCTTTAAGTGGACTCTGAAGTTGAAATTGAAAAATTAATTCAACTTTGTTGTAATATAAACACTTTAAATTGAAAATTAATTTAAGGCTAAATGTCTTAGAAATACAAAAAGACTAAAAATGACGTTTCCGTTTAGCACAATGCACTGACGGAATTATATTCCGCTTTTAGAGCGTGAATCCTGCAGAAGCGCATTGAATTTGATATTTTCACGTCACTTACAATTAGGCTTTTTTGATCTATTACATGAATTTATTGCGTCATAAATTTAATGATCGAGTGACGCCAGAAAAATCACGCGCGCGCGCGAGCGAGTTTTTTTTTTTTTGTAGTTCGGAGAATGCCTGGGGAGGAATTCCGCGCGCATTCTGCGGAAGGGTTGAGATGGCAAACGGCAGCAGAGCAGTAGGACCGACCGGTCGGTCATTCGGCGGGGTGCAAAGAGCGGCAGAAATCACGCGTGCGGTTTTGCGGGCTGCGTTCCTAACCGCCGAACGCCGAAGTTCGGATTGAACTGTCACCATCAGCCCCGTACGCCGCACGACCGCGTGACGTATATTCGTTCGTAATAACTGCGGTCGACCAATCGAGACACTCGGTAAATGTTGTTTTACGAGCCGCGCGCCGCGCCGCCGTCTTTTCTTTCTCTCGCGCCTCTTTACGCACCACGTTTCGACGCTTACCGATTCGCTTTGGCCTGACTGAGAACGTGCCTCGGAGATACCCCCGTAGCGGACACGTTAAATACGAGACACGGTCAACCGAGCTTTAACCACTGTGGCTTTGCACTCGAAGCGTAAAATAATGTTATAGCTCGTTGTCGTGAAAGCGGACTACGTCTTTCGCTTTTATCATGGAAATATAAGCCTCTTATGATTTATTAGTTTTTGTAAACATTGTTCTATCATTATTTTCAGGACCTTAGCAATATTTATTTAGGAAGATATGGAAAAAAAATAGAATCAATTTTCGTTACTTTCTTTTAATTTCAAGAGACAATGTTATCTTATATCTTATATCTAACGATATAAGATTTATAAGTTTCCCGACTGTCATATAGTAGGATTACTTATATTGATGTGAGCATGCATGTATAAAAAGCTTGTAAAAACTGTAATTCTAACTTGGATACAAATTTGGTATATTATAGCATTACTGATAATTAATACACTTTCTCTTTTTTTCTTCTTATGATTTCCATGACTTTTAAAAGCAAAATAGGAAACTTATTATTCAAGGTGTGTAAAGAGAAAACAACTTTCAGTGTACGAGTTAATGAGATGAATTGTAAAAATGATTGGTTAGTCATCGACGCGCGGTAAAACGATCCGGCGAATCCGATCGCGGTAACACGTGGAGAGCTTGATTTATGCTCGATCACCCTTACTCGGAAGCGCGCGCGTATATGCACTCACGCACATACGCACGCGATACGACAAAGAGAAAGCGAGAGGGAGAACAAAACATTTCTGCGTCGCATTATATTGTCGAAGGCGTGGGCGTCGCCGGCCTATCGGCAGTTTTCGGGGGCTGGAGGGCTATTTGTCCACCGCTACGTTGTTACCTTTTTATTTGCCCGCCTGTTATATATGGCGGCACATACGTATGGATACGCGTCCATATATCCGGGCCGGGCCATAAAAATACCAGCGAGAGCCGATACGTCGGGTATTATTAGAAGCTCAAAACAAGATTGCCCGGACGACTCCGACTTTCGTGGGCCCTCCACCTTCGTTTCCGCACCCTTCGCCGGTCAGCCCTTCGCCACTCGCCCACCACTCGCCCCCTTTTCTCGCAGAGCGATCTCGGTGCAGACAGTCGCGAGAGAGCCCTCCCGACCCGAGAACGTATTGTCGTAGTAATCGTCTCGAATCCCTTTTACGTAAAAACATTGACGAGTTTTGTCTCCGCGAAATAACACGTGGTTCTCAATCTAAATCTTACGATTTCTATTCTGCCTTATCCTTTATGTCGCGCCGAAGTCTCACGGATTTGTCCTTATGAAGAATAATATCGTCTGTGAATATCGCATCTGTGACTTTTTTCTTCAAATGCACTTTTTGGCTTCGATTGTTCCTTATCATCATTTTACAGAATAAGATCGTGAATGTTCATACATATTATTTACAGATGAGTTTCAATGAGTTTATTCAAGAATGTTCATTGCATAGATAATTGTTGTTTTTTCACTTTTGGCACAGTTCTTTGCCCCTCCTGAAAACTTTACCAATTGTCACATAGGCGTATTGTTTATTCATTGACGATATACAAAATAAAATGATATTTAATTTAATTTATACGTTGTAATTATATGTTATAAACTGTGTAGAGCAGAGATGTAATAGCAATTTTTCTGTTTTTCAACATCACTCGTTAATTAAATTTAATTGAATTTTTAATTAATTACAAACTCGGTAAAACTCATTAAATATACATATATCACTCGATAATACACAGAAATAAAAACTTAAGTAACGAACTGTGAAACATTCAAACTCGACAAAAATCATAGTCGAAGAGAATAACAAGATATTTTGATTCTAAAACTTAAACTCACATTTTTTATAATTGAATATAATTATTCTACGTGAACCGCGTGTGCGTTATCTCACGAGCGTATCTCGCGCCGCGTCGGAAAGACTTTTACGTCAGCAAAAATTATTCGAGACTTAGCTCCACGTTGAAAGGGTACCGGGAGAAAGAGGGATGTCCTGTCCGCCGATCGTTCACAAAGGAATATGAGAAAAGGAAGAAGCGGCTTATACGCGCGCAAGGCTAGGAGACTTAAGCCTACCGGAGTAAGACGTTCCACCTTTAGCCCTGGTGCTCGTGGCGCCTTCGTGGATATTTACAACGTCGTCGCCCGGGTCCACGTCGAGCGGAAGCCGAGGAGTGAGAAATGGTCGCGCCGACAATTAACTGAAATCACAGCGGGCCAAGACGGTTTGTCACTGTCTGGCGTCCTGGTACTACCGTGCCCTGCTGTTGCCGTTAGTACCGCTAATGCCCTACGTTGACAGTCGTCGGCCAATATCGAGAAACCCATGGCCCAATTTTTTACTCGTGATCTTTTAATAACGCGTACGACACTACTCGTGTTAGTCACACGATTTTGCGAAAAATATTACAAAAATAGCACAAATGCGTAGCCTACTGCGTTACAATGAATAGAGAGCTTAATAGGCAATAAAACTGTCAAATTTCTTGCCGAGAATATTGCCGATAATGCAGTTAGGGTAATGAAAATGATAGAAGATACTGTATCTCTCGCGAGTGGCGTTCTCTTTGACGTAAGCGTAGCTGTGGGAACGCGATTAAGTAATTAGGGGATTTTTAATCTTGTCCCCGGTATATCACCCTCGCTTTGGCACCGGTCACGAGTCGGCGAAAGAATAAATAAACTCGAAGCCGTTGCCGTTCACAGGAATTAAATCGCTGATGAAGAGCCCGTGCCGCACTCTTTTTCCGTCCTACCTCGGTTCACCTAAATCGATAAATTATCCGTGATGTGAATTTGTGAGTCTCGAATCTTGTTCTCGTCCAACTGCCGTGTCTTCTTTTAAATCCCGATTCTCATTTGACGATCATCGAAAATACCCACATTTTTCTCTGTGAATTTATTTGTTTTGGTAACTCGCATCTTAGCCAAATCCAAACTTGTCTTGAAGAATTTTAGCGAAAATTCGAAACTGTAAGATCTAAACGTGTGAGATACAAGAAAACGATCTTTAATTTATTTGTGAAGTCTTAATATATCAAAATATGTAGGAATAATTGTAGCTAAATTGCAAAGATATGATCTGTTTGGTTGGTGATATATTTCTTTCACAAATAAATAGATCGATATTCAATTTTTTCTTCAATCGTGCATCAGTTACACGACTGATGATCCCAAACAAACTTCCCGCAAAGACTTGACGTTTAAATACGAGGGTGACTCCGGCAAGGAAGAGCGAACAAAACAGGTTGAAGTCACGGCAAAGGGAAAGTGGGGAGAATCGAAAGAAGAAGCGTGTTTGGTTACAAGCAACGAGACATTTATCCTTTTAGCACATTGCTCTGCTCAACCGCCCACGTGTACGCATTGAACCGTGTACGCTGCTGCAGTTCAGCCATAAAACGGTTCAGTGATCTGCCTTTTATTATTTCTATTTTTTATTGCAATTTGAAATGCGTACACTTAAAAAAATGATCTTACATCTATAGCAAAAATTTTCTGGGTGCAAAAAATTAGCTAAGGTAGACAAATGATTAGCAAATACTGCGATATCGCTTATGTTTTACACTTAATCAATCTATATGACAGAGACAGAATTTATATCTGAACTGTTTGTGAAATTAAGAAAGAAAGTTTCTTTGTGGCGCCTATCCATGTTAAAGCCACTGTATAATAATCATACTTGTTGTGAAGTTTGACTCTGGTACACAGAAAAGGTTAGCGGCGAGAGACAAAATGAATATATGATCCTCGCACCTAACATAGTTCGTATAATGCGCCCAATACGTCTAGCTCTTTAAAAAAATCTCACGTTCAATTGTTACGCAGTTATCGCGTGCAAGTCTGTGCCGGTCAGTTACTTCAGTCGTTCAGTGTTTAGTGGACAGCGTACGTGTTCGTGAAATTATCGCGAATAAAAAAGTATTCTTGTGAAGTTCTCAGCTTATAGCCATAGTAATTTGACCTTTTCCATCATTTGTGAATAGAAAGAGATAGCTATGTTGGCCAACGCGCCTCTCTTTTTCTAAATTAAATACACTCGTTTATCATTACATACTATATACTGAAAAAGAAAATTATTATTTGTAAATAAGAAAATAGATCGAATTTGATTTCTTCAATTCAAAGAAGAGCATTGGGTACATTTAAGAAAACATTTTTCTGAATTTAAATAAATTCAAAGAAATCTATTTTCTTGCAAATAATAAAATTTTTTTAAGTATAGGTACCCTAAAAAGCTATATAATTATTATGGCTGCAGCTACAAAAATAAGTTAGCTGTGACATCTAGAATGTGTTGTTATATTATCTCTATGCCACAGTTATAATCGGCAGCTATATTTTTCACAAAGATCGTTCTAGCTTTAGTATCGAAACTCATATTTATCCAATGTAGTGATTAAAATTTGGCAATGGAGCCTAAATTTTCCAGAAGATATTACTAGAATGTTGCTGCTATAAATTCTATATGTGGCAAACAACATTGTAGCAGATACGAAAAATAGCGATAAATTTTTGTTGTGACACCTAGAAATCTACCTACATCAGCAAAACATTTTTTTGAGTGGTAATAATTTTAATAATTCGTGTTTCTCATCGCCGCAAAATTATAATAAAGAGTGATGGCAAAAAGACCTGTTTTTTCGCCCATTTTTTGGACCTCGAATTTCAAATTTTTTTTGTGCCAAATAGTACTATATGTGATGGGACATTAATCTCAGAGAAATTTTAAGATGAGCATAGGCACGGTTCCGGAGATATGAAGGGGTGAAAGTGACAGTTTCTCATAATTCATGAAAGTACATACATGAAACTCTTCAAGTGTCCATACCAAGGAATAAAATATATATGACGAAGTGAAACATATCGTTTCTTATGGATTTTTTTACACCGGATTCAAATATGACCTTAGTTTTCGTCTCTAGCATGAAAATTTCCCGAGATAGATGGAGTTGAAGTGAAACTTGACACCGTCTCTCACGGATCGAGCTGCTTATCTTTCAATTTGAGTATTTCCTCGGTAATTGAATTGCTTCAAAGACTTGGTCAGTGATTAATAAGGAACGTATTTTCAGGGTGCTTTATAAAGCACCCCTCCTCCTCCCCCATAAATGAAATAGCGGTGAATAGTAGATCATTCATTCTCTGAACAATGAATCATAGATGATCCATTCGACAGAAAATACCCTCAATAATACGTAAACTTTAGCCACGCATTCTTCCTTATGCAATACACCCTCACTGGAAATCATCACTTCCACCCCCTTGTATCTCCGGAACCGTGCCTATCCTCATCTTGAAATTTTACTGGGATTAATGTTTCATCTAATAGTACTATTTGCCATGAAAAAAGTTTGAAATTCGAGGTCCAAAAAATGGGCGAATTTGCCACCACTCTTTAATTTTCTCTTTTCATAAAAGTAATAAATGGATTTCCAAGTTTCTTCTTGCCCTCTTTTATAGACAGTGGCAATTAAAAAATACCAACACAGATAAATATTTTATAACGTTATGAAGCACTCCTTTACTAATCAAGATTTACTAAAAACGGTCGACTGTGTTTTATTAGGACACTGCTTAACACTGTCTAACTTTTTGGCAGTTGGATAATCCGTACCAGTTAGATTGGCTGCGTACAAGTGGATCAGTCTTCTATACGAGAAGCAGAATGAAACGGAGAATGTCGATACCTTCTCACGTGCCTACGCTGGTTCCTGCTCCGAAATCGCTCTCGATTTTCGTCGTTTTCTAGCATTTGACAATTATTCGGTAATTTATCAAAGCGTCCGCGCACAATGGCCCGGTACGAGAGCAATCGCGAATGGCTCTGCCTTTGTGAGCCTCGCACGCAACACGCGACACGGTGTCTGCGAAATACTCATCCGCAAGGTGTTGAATTTTTCAATCGCGATAAACACCGAGATAATATTCAGTATTCTTAATCTAAACAATAAGAATATACTAATAAATATTTTTCACAGTTGTCTCTGATTTCTATTTTACAATATTTGTAACAGTTATGTGCCGAAATTTTATTGCAATTTTTAATCTTGCATTATTGTACAACGATTACCAAATTGAACGATTTGGTAATAATAAGTATAAATTCAATATATCTTGTTGTAATTATATGTATATGGTTTTTAACAAAACTTTTGGGGGAATAACATAATAAATGTAAAAAAATTTTTAATCTATAATTTTTGTTATGATTGAATATACAAGATTTAAATCGAGCTCGTCTGTAAATTCAAGAATTAATCAAATCCAATGTACTCTTTTCTGCATATCAAGAACGTAAGCCGTGTTAGTCTCTTAAAGCTGCTACCAGCATGAAGAGGCGACGGCTGCTACTTTGTTCGGCGATTCGGAAATCGCTATTTGCGCTAATCGTTTGTACCGGCTTTTAATTATAATTAAATACGTTAGCACTGAGACTTCGAATGACGAGAGCTCGATGGTGAGGTTGCCTCCAATTAGCGGTATACGTCGGTAATATAAAGCACTAACGTCGCAGATCGACATCGTATTCCATCTGCTGATTATCTGCCTGGTGGCCGGCTTCGATCGGTGATCTCCGGTTAATACTCCCGGGGCGGCCATTTAGCAGCCAGCAGTCCGGTTTCTTTGTAGCAGTCGAATCAACGGTTACAAAACCGGCGACTAACGATCTCGTCGCTCGGTTTAGCGAATAAACTATCGCGGAAACGGCCGGCGCGCATAGCGCCGGCGACCGTTAAAAACCGGCGGAGTTGATAATTCGATTTAAATATAAGCGCGCGGGCAGCCGGCAGTTTTTAATTTTTCCCGCGCCGGTTCTGCGGATTGCGCAGGATGATGATTTTTTTTTTTACGACCGCCGTCGCAGCGGAACTGCGATTTCATTTAATTCACTCGTTTGGGATCCGGACTCTATAGCGAGTCATTAGTGCGTGAGTTAACGTCGGGAGTTTACAGTTTGGCGCAACGCAGCAACACGCACCGTGTTTGCCCCCGATCCGCATTTTTATACGCCGCGCTTGACTTCGCGTATATAATTCGCGTCAATGCGTTTTGATGTTATAGCTTGCCAGAGTTACAGCTATTTTCCCTCCGAGAATAAGCGCAAAATTATATAGTATATATAAAGAATTTTGCATTGTATAACAGTCATCCGGAAAGCGACCAGTTTTCTGTTGATCTGTTTCTTTTACATATTACATTCTATTTCATAAACATTACGCGCGTTACTGATTACATCAATGATCAAGATTTTATAGTTTAGTGTATAAATTTAATAGAAAGAAAACGATTGGAAGAAAGCACTTTATTAAATGTAAACCAAGGAATAGCAATTAAAATCATTCGAGTAGTGTAATGTGCATGGATTCAGCTGTTTCTCGTCTATCAATAAGACTTGCGAACGAAAGGGTTAATATACGACAATGCGTTTTGGAATTGCTGATTCTGTCCTAGAAAATTTTAGAGATATTTTGAACGTATATTTCATTAATGCGAGTACATTTTGTCACACGTGCAATTTTACAGCGATCTAATCGTCTTGCGATCGATTCGGGCATCTTCCGCTAACCCAAAGGAGAAGAGAGGCCGACTGTTATTGTTAAGCGCGATGTACATACGTCCGTATGCCTCGTTCGTAAACATGATCGGCATATACGCGGCGCGTATAATTCGTCGACAAGTAACGAGCACGCTCGCTCTTTCTCTCTGCAGCGAAGCTTTTTCGTAGCGAATTATCGGGACAACCCGGTGCATCAGGTATCCGTGGTATGGAACGTGGCTGCCGACATCGAGGCGAACAAGCGCGGTCCCGCGTTCGGAGCGATGGAACAAAACTATCTCATTGTGTGTTAATACACCGCGCCGCGTCGCTCGACCGACCGACCGCTCGTGCGGCCTGCAACTGCAACACACGCGGCGATGCGGGCGATGGTACGGTCTTAAGTTGTGCTCACATCGCGATCCGCTTGATCGCGGAGGTCCATTCCGGCGTACGAGGATAATAGTAATGTTCCCGTGTTCGTGGTTCCCACGTTTGCTGCGAAAAGTCGGAGAAACATCTCCTTCCCTGAAGAAGAATCTTAATTTGTATAGTCTGAAAATGTACTTAAATACGTGTGAACAATGGAATGTTGTGCAACTCACATTTGATCCCATATTGCAAATGATTTATTCTTTGATTAAAAATACATCTCACTTTCTTTGAGATTACGATATTTCTTTCAAACATCGTGAGATCACACACGCCTCGAGAATTTTCTCGATCGTTGTAAATGTGACTTTATCCTTGCAACGTTGTATCGTTAAGATAGGCGTGCGTGCCGAAAGAGCTCGGGACTCTCGAGCATCCGTTTTGCGTAACGTAAAGGGTGCGTATAAAAGGGGCGCGTAGATATGCGAATGCTAAACCATCTGAGCATCCACTCTCGGCGTTTTACGCCTTTTACTTTCGCCAAGAATCTCTTCACGTTCCCTCAATCATCCTCGAAGATCTCATAAGTTTTTCCACGTGAACTCTAGATCGTTCTCTCAGTCAGAATTCTCTTTGAGCGATTTGCGAAAACTTAACTTCATTTAAATCAAAGACCTGTAAAAAAAAGAAGAGGAAGAGAGAGTCGATTGACAGTATTTATACTCACAATCAGATATAGGATTTCTTAGATTTAATTGAGAACTGTAATGAGTTTCAACAAATTGACAACAATTTCTTTTTTTTTAATTATATTACTGTTCGTTATGCTTCAAAATTTTATTGGGGATTGCGTATTTCTTTTATGTAATATAAAACTATTCTAGTTTTTCTGCAAAGATTTGCAATTGTCGATTAAAATACCAACAGTATATCTTAAATTGCCTCTGATTCCATTGGTTACCTTATTTCTTACCTGGTACTTCGTTTTTGCTTCGCGCAACGAGCTTCTCGGCCGTATTTGCATCTTCTTAAGAACCGCACGAGTCGCGTATCTCTTTAAATATTCAGAACTCGCGAAGCCCATATGGACGACGGTAGACGCGGACGGGGGAAACGGCAAGATTCGATAACATAGGCGCGATTACACGTTGCTCCGACCGACTCGCAGCCGCGAGTCTGCGAGGGGAAACTAGCGAGGCGGCAGCCCTGTGATTCTAAATTACGCGAAAATTCGAGGGACCAATTTTCAGCAGCTTAGAGGGTTCTGTCTCTCTCTTTCCTTCCCATGTCTCTTTCTCTCTCTTTCTCTCTCGCAGGTTTCGTCGGCGGTTAGTAGGTATGGGCGGGCCACATATTGGATCATATCGTATCTTCTCACACCCCATGAATAATGCATCTCAAAGGTCGCCCCTTCTCCAACCCCTCTTCTCCGCTCGATACTTGATCTCACCTCCCTCCTCTCCATTTCTCTCTCTCTCTCTCTCGTCTTCCTCTCTCTCCTCTTCTCTCTCGTCTCTCTCTCAGCCTATTCTCTCTATCTTCTTTCATTTGCTTTCTCGCTTGCTTCCTCGCGCGAGAGACCGACGGAGTCGCGTTCCGAAATCTCTTCGTAATTAAAGCTGCCATATATTTTACTTTAAATCGAGAAGATCGGCCGGCTACCATTGGCCGCGACGATTTATCACGACCGGACCGCTCGTCCGCCTCTCTTCTCGCTTCTTCACCTCCGCGCAGAAGATTATAATGCCGAGGATGTATGTACCGACGTGGTGTAATTGCGGGACGTTCTCACGACTCCGCGACTTCCCGCCTTCTAAATCACGAATGCAAACGATGATCTGAAATTTTCATGAAAACATGATAGTTATTTTAAAAATATCTTCGTGAAAGTATAATAATCGTGAGAAAGATAATTTTCTTAATCATTGCACATAATAGTTAATCATCGATTACTGTCATGTATTTCGTTTCGCTCTTATTGAACCCCTCCCTGATCAGAGCCAATATTATTCAATAATTCAAATCATTGCAAATAAAATGAGAGGAAACATACAAATAAAGATGCTCGACCTCTTCTGGTATATTCAATATGTGTATTGAAAAACACGTTGCATTTTAACGATTCGCACAGGCAATCAAGCTGGAAGTCTTTCTTTTGCCTCGCCCGCGCGAATCGTTTCCAGCCCGCGAAAGCGAGAGAGAGATCCGGTAGCCCTTGAAGCAATAGAAGCAGCAGCCCCGGTGTCACAGACTGCGAGATAAATCTTGGATTACCACGCGCGCCCCCCTATCCTCCCTCTCATCCTGGCCTTGTTCCTTGAAGTAGTAGCACCTCGGCATCCCGATTCTTCTCCGTCTACGACGTTCAACTCTTCCCTCCTCCTCCTTACCTCCTTTTTCTCTTCTCGTTTCTCGCACCCTGTGCCCGGCGACACACACGGCTTAGCACCCGTTTACACCCGGGCCGAGAAGGACTCGCGGACACTACTGTACTCCTGGATTTACACCTCGAGGACGCTGTTAGATCGCACGCGAGAGCTCTGTATTATAATGAGCGATTAGAGACATAAATCTGACTTTAACTCTCATCCCATTTTTGTCACGCGCGAACCTTGCTAGTCTTATTGTTCGTAGATTGTTAACATAGTAGACTTAACGTGTGGAATTCGGAAACTTTTTGTCATTTCCATAGATATAGATCCACCGAAGATGTTGAGATTAATAATTGGAGAGTTTGAAGCTTCTTAGTCACGGAATCTATGTGATTTTCCATATAGGGCTTGCCAGACTTAACAACCGGGCCAATGCTTGGCCCGATATATGGTACCCGATGATTGGCCGATCTTGGCATTCTATAGTGGACCATGCTTGGCGAATGATTGGGTGCCATTCTTGCCAGACTTAACAACAGGGCCAATGCTTGCCCGATAATGGTACCCGATGATTGGCCGATACTTGGCATTTTATAGTGACCATGCTTGGCGAATGATTGGGTGCCATTCAGATAAAGGAACTGTACATTTTGCTATGGCGCTAAGGTTGGCCCGACATACGGTGACCAATGATTGGCCATACTTGGCTTACTGTATTCGCCCATGCTTGGCATATGATGTGCGCCATTTGTGAGCGGCAGCGCGGGCTCGCGCGGCGAGAGAGTTCGGCTCGCGCCCGCTTCGCGGCGCATCGCCAGTATCCTTACTCGTAATTAAAATTCAACATCGATTCCTATAACTAGGCCGCTCAGCAGGGTTCTATTTGTCAGAAGCATTGATCGTTTGTCTCGGAACAAAGCAGGTCAATTAACGTTGTCAAAACCTTTCTTTCCGAGTAATAACTCTACTGCAGGTAAAAAGGCCAACATGGCTTTTTTACAATGCCATCAGGCTTAATCAAATTGTTTTTTAATGCTTTGTTGCTTAAATATATTATTACAAATATACTTTTGAAGTATATTTCGCTAGATACTTTTTAATTTTTATTAAAAATGCAATAAGCAATAAAAAAATAATTTAGCTAAGCCGGGCATCATAAGAGCGCTATTATTGGCATAATAGATTAGCCATTATGGCCCATGATTGGTTACCACATTTGGCCGTACATTGTTACCCATTGCTGGACCGAAGTTATCATTCCAGAGAAGTCCCATTGCTGGGCCAGTCATGGCTGCCATTATCACGCCAATATTGGTGACTTGGCGGCCAGTTTTGGGCCAGAACAGGGCCGTTAGTAAACCCTATATGGGTTAAGAAGCTATTGAGACTCTCTCGCGACATTTCTCAGACAGCACTATAACGTTTAAACTTATTCGAAACAAGCTGCAATGATATCGTGAGATAATTATTTTTTTTTACTATTTTTATTGTTAACGGAAAATTACTTCTTTTCCGCGAACGACGAGAATTGATCCTCATCGAGCGAAAAGCGTGTGCAAGGGCGAAAACTGGCGTTAAGAGGATGGAACGGGAGCAAGGAGAAACGAGGAGCCCTCCTCGTCTTCTCGGTGATCCGCGAGACGCCACGGGAGTCGAAGTAGCTCGAGCGAACCTCTTAAATTAATTACAGGGAAAAGATCCGCGCGCATCCCCTGGCAGCCAGCCGCCCTTATTCAAGAGGGCAAAGAAGGATACGTGCGTGCGCGCGCGCGCGCTCAGCCAAGTGTCTAACGGACGGAGATCCTAAAGGAGCGGAATGCTCGTCGAAAAAATTCCTCCTTATACGCCTCAAACGCCGAGATTTTAAGTAGTCTCCTCTTCCTCGCCTCTTCCTCTTCTCATTTCTCTTTCCCGTTCTAGTGTGTCCTATCTTTGCTCTTCTATCCCTGGGATTCTTCAGATCAGCCTTCCTTCAAATTGGTTCGGTAAATTTACTCGATGCGTACGCCTCTTTTGCCTGTGCATGTCTTGGAGCAAATAAGGTACCTCGATGAGAGGATATCTTGTCCCGCTCATTTGCACAATTTTGTCACATCTTTAAAAGATCGAATTAAAGAACTAATCTACTTTAATATTATATATTTTAATATTAAATCTTTTATAAGTGTAATCTCTTAAATTGCAAACGGTTAAATGTTAAAATTGAGAAATCTAGACATTTAGGACGTGAAAACGTTTGCATATGTAAACGCGCGTTCACACCGAGTTCTGGGGGGGAGGGGTACGTGTATTATGGGGTAAATGATATACCGAACAGATCTCTAAATAGTTGCGAAGTTTCCGAGGCCGACTCGCTAGAAATGCTGCTTGTAACCCGGCTTTATCGCGGATCTCGTACAGAACGGTGGAGAACAAGCTCCACCAAGCTAATGCGGTGTAATCCCATAAGCGGCATAAGTCCCGATGAAGGTCGGAATAATTCCGATAGGCCGTTTCACCCTCTTCGTCGCGTTTGCATTCCCCGTTCCTTTCTGTCCCAGTAGAGTTTTGTCCATCCCTGACCGAGCTTATACCAGTTTGCCGAGAAATAAAATCTGCCTCGTATAATTTCGCGCGTAATAACCTTTCGTTTGATTAGCCGATTACCTCTTATAAATAGATTTTTGGTAATCTTTTTCCAATATTTGTATCGCAAATAATTTTGCGACCGTATAAAGAGAGTGTGCGAATTTCTTACGGAGAACTGTTAAGAAAATGAACGCCATTAATTTTGCACGATTGAATGTTGGCTGTTAAGTTAGATATCGAATATTGGATAGCTGCCATTAGAACAAATAAATTTGTTTTATAACAAACAATTCTCTTGATAATTATTTATTTTTTTTTATATTACGTTACATCGATATCAAAATTATTGAATTATTGGCAATCACTCTTGCGCTTTTTAACGCATAACCGAAATATCGATGGCGGAATTTTAATACGATGGAGAGATAATCTGTATGCTTCTTAATATGGCTTCTCTTCTCGATTACCGATCTCGTCGCTTGCAGATTCAATCTCTCACGAGTCATACGTTCACGCAGCAGCGTTATTTGCTTCTTTTTTCTCACTCGCGTCGTGCTGGTATCGATTTCTTTTTAAATTCCAAAGCAATTGTCCTTGTTGCGAAATCGCTTTTGACTGTTTATCGTACAATTTTGCGATACCAGACGTACCCTGAATATTAAATTTCATACTGGTTTT